>JAUEKX010218825.1:0-10437 GCA_031834005.1 Dendronotus venustus
TATCATCCATGCGCATAACATGACCAAGCCATCGTAATTTACTCCTGGCCAGCAAGATTTCAATATCCTCAACATTCTACCTTCTCAAAACCATTTCATTGCTAATGAAATCATCCCATTTGATCTTTAGGAAGGCTCCAAGACGTCTTTGTTGAAAGGTACGAAGCTGTTTGATTTCGTGAGCATAGAGCGTCCACGTTTCACTTCCATAAAGAAGGGTTGGGATGAGACACTGTCGGGATACCTTCATCTTGGTAGGAATAGCAATATCATGATTGTTGAACACACGGTTTTTAAGACGCCCATAGGCACAGGATGTTGTTTGTATACCCGCCTTAATCTCCTCCTTCAATGTATAAGAACTAGAAATGAAGCTTCCAAGGTATTTGAAGCGGTTGACGTTCACTAATGGCATTTCATCAACATAAAAGGTCATTTCAGGGCTGATGCACATAGTTTCAGTCTTTTTTGCATTTATGTTAAGACCAAAACGGTTTGAAGTTAAATTATAAGACGTAAAAAGTATTTGCAATCCAGGACCAGTGTTGCTTACAATCGCAATATCATCAGCATATTGAGCTTCACGAAGATACTCATAGAAGACTTTAGATTTTGCTTTGAGTCTTCTGATATCGAAAAATTTACCATCAGTTTGAAAACGGATTAAAACTGAGTGTTCGTGGCCAATATCTTTGAAAGCGACCCAAAGAAGAATGGCTGCATAAACACCGTACAACGTTGGAGCAAGCTTACAGCCTTGTTTGACACCACTGTTGTATTGGAAAAGTTTTGATAGTTCGTCATTAACGATGAGACGGGCTTCGACATTGGTATACAACATCTGGATCAGTTTGAGAAGTTTGGGAGGGCAACCAACCTTTCCAAGAAGGGTGTTACCCCCGAAAACGATTATTTCGATTATATAGAGGATCCCATGTGCACCAGGACTCTTCCTTAGTTTGGTGTTCTTCAATTCCTTCTCAATTTCTTCTCTGGCGATTGGCGAGTCCAGCGATTCATCGATAGGAAGCTGTTGAATTTCATTCAACACATCTTGGTCAGTATCGGATCTCAGGTTTAGTAATTCAGATAAATGCTCAATCCATCTCTTCTTGATATAATTTTGTTTGATTAACAGTTGGTCGGTTTTCGAACGAATCTGATGAGTGGATCTAGATTTTGGACCATAAACTTCACGTAAGGTTGCGTAATAATCTCTCAGGTTGTTATCAAGATAAAACTTTTCCATTTGATAAGCTTTCTGTATAAACCAATCATTTTTCATCTGGCCTATACGTCTTTGAAGCTCTTTTCTATTCAGATGCTTGTCTTTAAGAAGAGCATGTATCTGAAGATCATTATCGTCAAACCAATCGAGTGAAATCTTTCTTGCTTTGTCAGAAATTAGGTTTGTAGCGGCCTGTAAAGTAACCTTTAGAGTCTCCCAATTACATGGTCTGGTAAGGTTTGCATCGAGATAATCTTTCGGCTGCTTGGTTTTATCAGCATTCAGATTGAGGTAAGGCTTTCGAGGGGGCTTTTTATTCTTTTTCTTTTTCTTGAGAGCGAAGGAACATTTGCTGATGAGAAGCTTGTGGTCTGTGAAGCAATCAGCTAGGATGTCAACCTTCGTCACATTGATGCTATGCTTTGCCGATTTGTTAGCAATAACATGATCAAGCTGGTGCCAATGTTTTGAACGCAAATGTTGCCAAATAACTTTCAAGGCATTTGGAAGCTAAAACATTGTTCCCATCACACTGAACGAGTTGTCTGTACAGAAGTTGAGGAGCATTAAGCCGTTTGAATTCATTCGTCCAACACCATGTTTACCTAGTACGCCAGACCATAATTCGGTATTAGATCCAACACGAGCATTAAAGTCACCCAGAAAGATTAAGTGGTCTTCTTTAGCTAAATCAGCAATGATGGTAAAATGATTGTAAAAAAGCTCCTTTTCCTCCTGGGGACGTTGCATTGTAGGACCATAAACACTGACAAGCTTGAGGTACTGCCCTGATATGAGCTCAAGACGTAAACACATGATCCTGTCTGATACTGATATTAAGTCGAGTGTAACATTTAACAAACTATTCGAGATGGCAAAACCAACACCTGCTTCTTTCTTTGTACCTCCACTCCAGTAAATGGAGTAATGTTTTTCGACGACTTTACCAGTTCCTTCTCTCCTAACCTCACGAAGGGCGCATATATCAATATTGGCGGATTTGAGTTCTTTCAAGATGATAGCTGTGGCTCTTTCCGGTATACAGGAATCAGGACTGTCATTAGTGGTACGGACATTCCAAGCAGCGAGTTTCATCTTCTGCTTTTTGAGATACGGAATTCGCACATTTCTCATATTTTGTGGCGTATCGGTTCTCCCGAATGCGGTAGCATTATTTTTATGATTAACGATCACCATCATAAAAGAATTGTTTAGCAAGTCTGTCCCAGATGATGACGACATTGATTGGGGCAAGATCAATGTCCCTTGGCAAGAAACTGTCATGTTTCAGCAGCAAAGCATAGCTAGGACGGCTGTGAAGGAAACTTGTTGCTTGATTGCCAGAATAGAAGTCGAGTTGACAATTTAAACTGCCGTTGCCAGATGTACTGCCGAGTTGACGTCGCACACTGCCAGTGCGAGAACTGGAACCGAAGTTGATAACCAGAACCACCTATGTTGTACCTTGACGAGGGGGGCTACGGGTGGAATAACACAGGCCCAACTGTGCACACCCAGGCTAGTGGAGGGAAGAAGACGCCTTACTTCTCCAATCTAGAGCGAGACAGAAGTCCGGCACTAGCCGCTGCCCTATTCATATTAAACATTGAACGCAATTTCTCAACATTACCTTTCTGAAACGTGTGGGACAAGCTTGCCATATGTTAATATATGATAATAATACTTCATAATAAAGTGTTCTATCAAAATTTTAGATCTCCAGAATAGCTTCTTTTTAAAAAGTAATACAGCTAATGACCCCAGCAAAAAAAAGTTGATATCCAGCAAAACAACCTTTCACTCGATTCAATTTCATTTACCTATTGTTCCGACCCCTGCAAAGTTTGTACACAAAAAGTGGTGAACGCTGCAAAACCTCGATTCAGTCGATTGACTTTATCTCAAGAATTTCCACAACGCTTGGCGCTTACTTATAAACACCACCACAGGCTATTACATAATTACTCAAAAATAGGAAAGGCTCCCGGTCTGCTTTTCCCCGAAAGGCCTCTCTGGGCCGCGGGCGCTTTAAAAGTGAACTAAGAATTTCAATAAAAAAGCTGTCTACTTTATTATTGGATACTGATCTTTTTTTATGTTATTCCCATATTCGTAATTTTCAGTTCAAAACCTACCACTGCAAGTGCCTGACTTGCCGTGCATTGCATCCGCCCCCCTGGTCATACATGTGTTCTATGAACATCTACGAAAGAGAGCCAGAGTCATGTCAAAAATTGTGTTGTTATTCTCAAGGTATTATTATTGTCTTTTAGATCTCTTCCATATGTGTTTGTTGCCCCTTTAGAGTTGTTTCTGCATCGTGATATTTAATTTTCGATGAAAAAAAAAGGGATGTACATTGAATATTCTTGACTTGCTTGTGAAATTTATGAGAATATAATATTTCACAGATTAAAATATCAATGTGTACTACATTATAAAGTGATTATGCCTGTCTAAACGAGTCTCCTTAGCTTTTTTTAACTGTGTGACTAGAAATCTACATAGCATATTTCCAAAGCACTGCTCAATAATGGTGAAGAATCAACTGGCTTGTTGTACATTTAAAAATTATCCAAAAGGGTTTGCTTCTCGAACATATTTACACAGTGAAAGCAAATGAGGAAGACACTGTATTTTAATTGATTAGGTAAAAACATTGTGGCAAACCAAGATAAAATAAACCTAGTAATCTTGAAAACAGGTCCTTAATTCGTAACTTATTTTCAGATAAAACATTTTTGTTCTTATCCAAAAAGTTTTAAGCATCTAGTAGTAATTTCGTCGTTTAGAGTCTAATAACAATAATAACCGTTATCGTTTTTTAGCAAAAAAATTAATATTGAGAAAATCCGTAATACAAATATTTTTTTTTTCTTGGAGCACTCAATTTTGATTTTAACAATTAAAAATACACGATTGTACTGTTTATAAATTGAAAAATTGTCTACGCATTTTTTAAACGAATGGTGGCATTCCTCTTTCAATTTTAACAGAAATTCTTGGTGCAAAGATTTAATGTTTGGGCTAGATTTGTGGAAATTGGTCGTTCTCTTTCCAAAGTAATGTTAACCGGAAGTTCTGTTTATTTGATTTGTAACTTACCATAAAAATGAATGTTCCATTAAACAGAACAAAACGTCAGTGTTTTCTTGCTAAAAGCTATTTATATAATTTAGAAAATCTGAATAGTTTTCCTATCGAATGATATAAATAGTTTTTATTATATTAAATATTTGATGAAATATAAGCGTGTAAATTTTGGGTAACGGTTACTTTGAGTCATAGTGTGTATTTTCCATACTATCCATGCTGAATCGATCAAGCAGAACCTCATAAACTTATAACGTTAACGTTTTAAGTTGGTCTAAATTAAAAAGGATAACTAACAATGTCAACACCTGTTGCTTGGTTCCAGCTTCTAGAAACTGCGAGCCTTCAAATGGAATGTATGTGCAAGCAGAAACTAGTTCTACAATCTGCAACAGTAGGGTTGCTTGCATACTTCAACTATGCCAAAAGAACTGGCACGAAAATGGTTTTTGTAGTTGTTAAATCTCAATCTAAAAGCCGTTTTAGTACTTCCTACGTATTACTTTTCACAAGTTTTACACACAAGTCTATAAACTTCGAATTTTGAATTATAATTAAAATTACCTTTACGGATAGAAAATTCTCTACTTTTATCAAAATTGAAACATTTTTTGTCTTCTAAAATATAATTACAAATTTGGCAGTTGTTTTTACTGCACCTCTTACAACTGCCTTCGATGATTCCCCTTGGTAGGTAGCTTAAATCTAACTAAAATATCTTGCAAAGTTTGTGACTTGCGAAAAGAAGGGAGATGTTCTAGAGGAACATCTAGAAAAAGCGCTTTGCGTTCTTCATTGCAAAATAACCTGAACCTCGTGCAAAACAATTACATCATAGATGCGCTTACTAACTGAAGGGTTGTATGTAGTTGAAAAGATTACTCACTCTTGTAACGTGTTTTGTTCAGAAGATTTTGACAAGATTGAATTTCGATCCAGGGAGCCTGTTCGACTTAACTGGGAATCCACTAGATCTCACTTGTATCCCCTAGACAGAAGCCAACTGAAATACGATTTAATTAATTACCATCATCTGAACAAAGGCGTCTTATTCTGTGTGCTTGACTATAAGGAATACCTTTTTTAGTATGATGGATGGATGGATGTGCATAAGCCAATAGTTATTTTTTATTTTATTTTATTTCATTCATTTCCTCAATATTTCTCTAAGGACTATTAAATTAGTTTAACTAACGGTAGGTTTACTTTTATAATAGTAATTGCTGTGCAATTATTAATTTTTTAATTGCATTCATAAATAAGTATAAAAAGGCTTCTTAATTTTTCATTTTTAAAATGAAAAAGGCTTCTTAATTTTGCATTTTTAAAATTTTTAAAATTTTGTATAAATTATATCGTAAGACAAGACATTTTATCTGAAGAAGAGAAATCGAAACGTTAAGTATAAATGGATGCTGTCTTTTCTCTAATATAAATATATATATACAATAATATTTAAGACAAAACAACGCTATTGTAGAAGACATTAAAAAGGCTATTAAAAACAAAAACTCTAAAAAACTTATAAAGAATAAGTGGTTATTATATTTGAGATTTTACCTCATAATAAGATATGATATATAATTTGCTTTTTCAATTAGCATATATTATTTTGATCGTTATTTTTCAATTAGCGTATATTATTTTGATCCTTATTGGACTTTGATTTGATAAAAGTTAATTTATTTTATATTCTATATCTATTTTACAAAATCTAATTTTTCTTTCCTTTGGGAAGTAACTATAGAATATAAGATATAATAAGAATAATGAGAATAGAGAAAGAAAGTTTAATTTGTAGAAGGCGAGTGTTAGTATTAAAAAGAAAAATCTAATCTAGAAGAACTAGCTAAGTTTTTTTTTATCATTACATTAAACGTTTCTATAAGCATAAAAGGTAAAAACAGAAAATTTTTAAGAACTTCTTAATTTTAGCTGAGACTGGATGTACTCATGTTTTTGCTCATTTTCAGCCAAGCATGTTTGTAAGTATGTTACCATAGTCACAAGAAATGTTTGTATCCCTGTTGAAAAAGCCTCTACGCCCTATGTTTAGTGCGACAACACATGTAAACATGGTGGAAGTATGAGGGATTTTCTATTGGAGATCCGAAGTTTTAAAGTCAAAAGGAGTCAAAGATCATATTATTACAGGCAAATAGTTAGATTTATTCACCATTTTCTCTATTTTGCACATTTTTCGCTTTTTTTTGTTATTAGAGTTGTGCTCATTGCTAATAACACAAATAGTAATCTTATTATTATGAATGATAAACATCAACTTTGAGAGTATTTTAAACCATCTTAAGTCCTTTAATATATTGCTCAGTTGTCCGGTTATGTATGTATATAATACAAAGTTCCTCATATAAAACCCAAAACCTATATAATCTATAACTTCAGTTATGTTTTAGGGGGTTTTTAATGTAGGTAATCTTAGCTAAATGCTGCTTTTGTTTTAATTATTTTTGTCTCATAACTACAATTTATTTTTTCTAGAGATAATCAAAAAATTATAATGGAATCCTTACTATGTATAATTTTTTGGACAGTTATTTATATGGTATCATCTAAATCCAATAAACTGCTTAGACCAGGAGGTGATAAAATGCTGTTCATTGGTATATTTGAGAACTGTTCAGCATTTACGGAAAACAACAAATTAAGCAACTCAATGTTGTGTCAACAAGTAGTAGATATAGCAAACTTAAATAAACAAAGATTTTGGGATTTTGCCGTGAAAAAAGGAGAATACGATATCGAAGACTTGATTGACTCCAATGACTTTGAATACAGGAAATATAATTTTTGTAATCATAAAGAAGCCATTGAAATAGCTGTTAATATTAAATTAAATAAAAGTTTTCTAGTGAGCAACAATACACAGTTGCATCCAAAATGGAACCAAAAACCTGTCGAAGATTGGAACAGATCGTCAAGAATTATGTTTGTTATGATTTATTCTTCGCGAAAAGAAATATCTGATTTCTATAGAGATGTTTTTCTTGGTGAACTATTCGTTGTTTCGATACTTGATAGTAACTACTTTGTCCTGGGAACAACTTACTCGAGTAAGAACATAATATATGCTAGCAACTTTCTCAGGAGAAATTCTGAAAGACTCCTGTTACACATGGATTCAGCTTCCTGGAACCAAAATGAGAATTATCATCCGGTAGCTCCGATCAATTATTTTGGAGTAATTTATATCGAAACCGAATCACTTCTTTATAAATCAGAGTTCGAATCTTTGTATAAGAACTATTTGATGAAGTATTATGAGGAGTTAAAAAAGTGTCTTTTCGTTTACAAACTTAATATGAAAATTAAGAGAAGTGTTGATGAACTAATAAGTAGATTAGATGCAGATGAAAACTCGCGGTTTTTGGTCTTTATTGGCAACCCACAAGACCAATTTGAGTTCCTTGTAAAAATTGAAAGAAGCAAACTAAAAAATAGAGTGCATAATATTGTTTTGTATGATGTTGAATACAACCATTTTAAAGCAAGATTTCAGAGACTTCCAATGCTCTACTGGAAAATATTTTCATTTGATACAGAGAATCTTAAATTTTACATAGGCAGTAACTATACCGACATAATGTTCTCGGCATTGAACAAAGAATTATACACTAATGGTGAACTATCTGCAAATCTACTTTCTTCAGTAGAAAATTGTAAAACATCTTTCGAGAACCAAATGTTGCGGATGATGCAATTGGTTCAGTTTTACAAGGTGATGAGTATTTTTCAATATGTTACTTTTGACAAGTTCAAAATATATAATATTCGGAGATCACATTCAAGAGGAAGTCGTATTCGAAGCTTAAGGCAGTTTACCCATATGGGTTTCGATGAATTTGGAGTTGTAGAATTGGCCGATGATACATCTATACTTAAATTTCGACAGTCAGAGAAATGTCCAATTCCTTATTGTGGTAAGGGGAGATATTTATCTTTTGGAAAGATACCAACAGCGAATAGATTATGGAATGAGTCATATGGTTGGTTTTGTCAACAATGTCCAACTGGTCACTACAAATCAAACATAAGCGCCAATAATACTACATGCTTGTCCTGTTTACATGAAACAATTACGAATGACGACCAAAGTGGATGTTACGATCCATACCAAAAGGTTTTTCTTGAATTGAAAACCAATTTTTTTGCAAAAGTACTAATTATAACTTGCTGTCTTGGAAGTTTATTTTCAATCACAATCATCTTCATTTTTATCACAAAGAGAAAAACACCTGTTGTTAAAGCATCAAATTTACCAAACTCTATGTTGCATTTAATGGTGCTGTTGGTGCTGTTTTTGACATTTCCAATAATTTTCATTGGCGAACCCACGCGTTTTAAATGTACTTTACAACCAGTTGTGGTTCTTTTATTGTGTACATGCCCATCAACAATCATTTTGATGAAATCACAAAAGATCTTAGTGGCTTTCAAATCCAAAATACGATTATCGACAACTCAAAAACGCAGAAATACAGCAGTTCAGTATTCATTTACCGGAATTTTAATTTTGATTGATAGTACCATCTTATTGTTGACAATGATCACTAGTAATGCAAGAGTGATTATACACTTTAATCACAAAAGCTATAAAAAGATTATGACATGTAACACGGGTTTTCACGTCAATATGCAAGTATCGATAATAATTTTGCAACATTTATTTACAACAGTGCAAGCTTACAGAGGCCGTAATTTACCTGGACCTTTCAATGAAGCCATGTCTGTAGTGTATTCAACATTCATTGTGATAATGACATACTTGGTTATCTTTCCTATTTATTATTTGCAAGATGATGTTTTTGTGAAAGCTGCTATTCAAGTTTTTATAATACCTACTGCGAGTTGTTTATTTATGCTCGTATTTTATGGCTCTAAAATTTTCGTTATAATATGCGAACCGCACAAAAATACCCGAAGCTATGTCCAACAGGAAATGATGGAGAGCTCATATAAACAAATCGAAGAAAAAATGAAAAAACAACGTAAGACAGATACAATTTACAGTTAGACTTAATTAAATACCCTTTTCTTTTATAAGAAACATGCTGTGGCTCATAAGTTCTTATTTTTTGGATCTAAAAGTTAAAGAGTTCAAAAGAATGTTATTCTGTTATCTTTTGGTTTCTTGTTTATCCGCTTATAGATATATAGAGAAAAGAAAAGAATATATCGTTGAAGAAATATCTCTCTATATATCTATAAGTATCTATATATATTTTTATCGTTCAATACTCCTGTTGAAAAATTGAAAAACATTTGGATTCCAGAAAAGCAGTTTATAATTTTCTATCCTCCTCTTATTGATAAAATAAGCGAGTAAAATTAATTTATTGATCCTCATGAACAATCGTTATTTAATTATTTACCCTATAAATAGTCACATTATCACTAGAAAAAAAAAACACACTGACTTATGCAACTGCTTTCACTTTGTCAATGACCTTCAATACATCTTTGTTCTGTGTTTTTTTGGCAATCATAATACATTATATTTAATTATTTTTACTTAAACTTATAACAAATATTCTCAAAATTAACAAAAAGAAAGTAAGACCAAATTTTCTTTGGATTTCTTTGGACATTGTTTTTGTCCGATAAGTGATATCTTGATTAATATTTCTCATGCAATTATAAATTTATTTACCAAATAATTGATTGTACAATAATAGAGAGATTAAGTATTAAGTATTAAAATTATGATTATATATACTTTTACACACAAACAGTATTAAATAAAATAATTCCTTATCAATCACATTGACATTTTTTTTTGTTATTGCATTATAAAACATGAAAAAAGAAAAATGTTTTAACAAGCAAGTTATTATAAATAGAATTTACAAATTATTATACTATGAAATAAAATTACAAATTTCATAAACATCACTAAATATGTATCCTCGTTGCTTTAATTCACTTTTTCTTAGGTCCAACTTAACTTAAAAGAATGACATATGGTAATATTTTTGAGAAAACATTGTGTGATTCATATCCTAACGAAAATTTAACGAATTAAAAAGAGCGAATAAGTATGCCAACAACAAGTTTCCCAATTCATTTCATCAAGAATGTTTCACTATATGTTGTTGTTA
>JAUEKX010218934.1:0-10437 GCA_031834005.1 Dendronotus venustus
GCTAAGGAGGATGTTGAACGTCGTGACGAGAATAACAAAGAAGGCGACAGCAATGGCAATACCTGTGGAAGAGAAATTGTTGGATTAGATTATTTTGTTTAGTTCAACTTTTGGAATGCGATAAATACATAAAAAAAAAAAATTGTAAATAATTCTTTAATTAAAGTCGAATAAAGTTTCAAAAGATAATCCCGCATTTTGAGTTAAATGTGACGTTCCAAGCGATTTAGAGTACAATCTTTAAAATATCATTAAGTATGAAGATATGAAGTATCCTATTGTTTCTCTAAACTATTAAGGGATGGGGGAAAAAAATGTTTCATTTAGTAGTGAAAGTTATAAGAACGACAATCGGTTTTTAACCGGTACGCTCAATATTTTGCCTTGTAACCAAAAAGGTTTTATAGCCAAATTCCAATTCGGTAGTGTTGTTCAAAGTACTCTTTTATTCTTTATTTCTGTTCACGAAAAACATGCTGAATACAGTACAATCTCCAGTTAACGGATACTCTAAAAGGCGGACAGCTCTAATTAGCGGACAGATTCCTTTTCCACGGCGGATATCTCGTCAAACTCTCATAGAAAGATTACTAATTAGCGGACTATATTTTTTACGAAAAAGTATATTCTGCCTATTTTCCTCTCTAATTAGCTGAGAAAGATGAAAAGTAACAAAAAAAAGCATTTTTTTTATATATTTATTATTTCAAGCATTTAGCAGTTTGATTCATCAGTTCATTCTTAACCGCTGAAATTTTTTATTCAGAAATTTCACCAGTTTTTCTGCACAATAAAAATAGCATATAACTGGGATTTCCAGTCCGTAGCTACCCGGCTAAGCTTCAGAGTGCGTTAAACATCTATGGAGGAGAGTAAATTCTTACTTTGTTCCTCTTGAAAAAACCTTTTAAGGATAATTCGATTTCTAGTTCTCCTTCAATAGATGTTTGACGCACTATAGATCCACCTTTGAGAAGTTCGACGAATTTTTGAGTGGAACTTTTAAAGTGGGGTGAGGTAAAAGAGAGTGATGATGATCTTGCTCAAAAGATGAATGAAAATCCAGCAGTATTCTAAAATGAAAAGTATAACAGGTTGCTTACCTAACGATTCTTTTGTCCCTTCGAACAAACCGAGTTGGAGATCGTAGAAGGTGTTTTCAATGTACCACCAACCTTTGAACGAGGATGAAGTCACATTGTCGTACTGCCCCTCCCACCAGTCTCCAACAACTTCGGACGCCTTCTGATTGTAAGTGAACTCGTCCGAATATACGAAATTCGTCGTTGCCACGACAACAACCGTCTTCAGTTCACCGTCTGAATTGAATGTTGGATCGGTGAATCTGGGGAGGAACCTTTGACCTGGCAGTTGTCGCTGCTCAATGTTGGCACGGAAACATTGCATGAACGAACCAGCATCCATCGGGATAGTTTGGTTGCAGCACGCATTTTGCGTAGTATGGCACGGCTGCGTTAACGCGTCGAACATTCTCTCCAGCGCGTCACATGAGGCGCTTTCCGTGATGAATGAAGCCGATTTGAGGTTCTGACAGAATTGCCGCAGCCATGCTTGGACGTTGCCGAGATCTAACGGGTGATCGTATAACTCCAGTGTTCCCTTGTCATCCGGATCAAATTTGTTGCCGTTGTCGACAGGCTGGACACCGAATACGAAAAGAACTTGCCGGTTAAAGCCGCCTTTACCGGCGCCAAACTGGAACTGCCTCTTGTAAATCAAATCGAACTGCTCGAGGGGTGAGTTACTGGTGAACATCTGGAAGTCACCAGTTGAGGGAGGATTTAGCCCCGGTTTTGCGAAAGTCACCACGCATCCCCCGATCCCGAGCAGGAGGAACAGGCCAATCCACAAGAAGCGCAACTTCAAAATCCCTGTCGGCAGATACCTATTGAACAATTTATCCGACGCATTGTCTAAGAACCGCTGTACAGTTCCCAGTGTCCGAGCACATCCAGTCAAGTTGTCCACGTCGAGTTGTCCTTCTAGTGAAGGTGTTTCTCTGTTCTTACACATACAAGGACAACACCTGCTCATGCAAGGTGCCAGGTACTTCTCATGAAGAATCACGACAACCGGGAAGAAGGTGATCATCAGTAGATAGTTTACCAAAATGGAGGTGCCGGCGAACAGCCCGAAGCATTTCACTGACGTCACCACACTCGAGATGTTGGCGTAGAAGGCAGCCGCCGTGGTCAGTGACGTCACAAGCATGGCGAGTAGCGCGTGGCGTATAGAGTGTATGGTCCACTTGACGAGAGACTCTTCCAGCGAGGAGTTTGGGTCAGACGCAGGGTAGATTCTGCGCGCTTCGCCCCAGATCCCTGTGTATACGAAGGCGTCGTCAGCTCCGATGCCCACTATGAAAACGAGGGTGACCATGTTCAGAAAGGGGAAGAAACTCATGTTGAACACGCGGCCGTATACAAAGTACGAGATGACCATCGCAATGATGATACAGGCTATTGTCATTAGCCCGATGAACAGGGAGCCCGAGTAGAACCAGATGAAAAGGATGACCAGGATGATAGCAGCGATGATGTAGAGCGACTGGATGATGATCTCCGTCTGGAAAATGTAGAACTTGAAATTCCACATGTCAAACGCCACCAGCCGGACATCGTCCACTTTAACAGAACCCGGGTCCTTGAAATGCGTCTCGTAGATAGGCTTAAAGAAGCCCTCTTCCGGGATGTTAATCCAATGAAGTATGTCCACACTCGCCGTATACCGTAGTCCGTTCTGACCGGGCTTATAACCGACATCCGTGAAATAGTGGAAGGTGTTAAACACGATGTACTTCATATCATCCGGTTTCGTGAGGTTCGCGTGTGTTCGACACTCGCTTCGCACGTTGGCACACTCCCACGAGTCGTCCACGCATTTTTTCAGCGTGTTGTTTCGGTACCAGTCGTAACATTGCGCCAGTATTCGCCGGAACCCTTCCACGTCACTGGGGAGAAGTGTGTCACAGCGATCGCGTTTGTATAGAAAGGCGATGTAGTTGGGCAGGTGGTGTGACCGGAAGTTGTACTCAAAGTAGTTTGCATAATCCGGGAACTCGAGTACATAGCGCTTGTGAAGTTTGCACAGGGCGTTCATGTGTTGTGAGGTCATAAGGTCCGCCTGATCTGTGCTCTCGTACACGAGAAAGAAGTCCTCTGCTCGCGACGACAAGTCGATGTTTAAACGCAGGTCGCTTGTTAATGGCGAATTTCTCCTCTTCCGTGCAAGGGTATTGTTCGTGCCGAAACTTGGTCGGTTCGATAGACCGAATGACTCGAATTTCACCAAGTTTTGGTAGGCGACTGAACGTTTCGATATTACCGTACCACGGGGTTCAAATCCCTATAAAATAACAAAGGGTCGCTACTGAACACACAACGTCGGAACATTTGGTCTCAGCCGGCACACGACGTTCGAACGACGTCATTTGGACATTGTTACGAACTTGAAACGTAAAAACAACGTTGTAACTACGTCATTATTCCGCAAAGACTGATTTACAGTGTGTCTACAATCACTATATACTTTTTAAACATGTTCATACAACAAACATTTTGGTAACTTTTAATTATCCAACAAACTAGTTATATTAATTAGCACTTTGGGGGTAATATACTACTTTATAAAATTTAATTTAATGACTAGGTAGTTTTCTATTCCTATAAGACCATTACAGAAGTGCAATTTAAAAAATATCTAACGTCTTTGTTGCAACAAAGTACTGAGAGAACAAAGGAAATGTGAATACACGGTATAATGTTATACCTCGGGTATACCATACCTCGGGTGTGCCTTACCTCGGGCGTGCCTTAAATAAGACGTCGTACATAACCTTATTCTTCAATATCAGGTTTTCTATGTATTTAGAATGCTGAAAGAAACAGCAGCGGTATTCCTAAAAATATACGATATCCAGAGTTGGATCTACAGTGCGACAAACATCTGTGAAGGAGAACTAGAAAACTATTAAGGTTTTTTTCAAGAATAAATACTTTTTTAGTCTCCTCCGGAGATGTTTGACGCACTCTGGATCCGCCTCTGATATCTATAAAAAGCAAACGTTTATTCAAACGTTTTAACTTCTAACATTTTGATACGTCTATTTTGAAATGTTCAAGGTAAAACACTACACTCACTTTGGTTGGTTTTGAGAAGTCGGGAAAATCTTTCGCACCCAGTGCTGGTATCACACTTAGAAGAATTGAGAATACGAAGATGAAGAAGATACATGCTAATACAATCGACGGCCACCGAACAAGAATACGACAATACCTGTAATAAAGAATAAAATAGTAATAATAAGCAGATAATATATTTCCTCTGATAAACTCCACCTCAAACCTTTCATCACAAAATTATTATAACGATAAAGTTTGGGCAACATGGTATTTCTAAACGTCTAAACAGAGCTACGAAAGTTTCGGGTGGGTTAGGTTTTACAACCTGAAAATTTAACATTTCCCAATTGCTTGAGAATGATTTTAATATAAACCGAAATAATGCTACAGTGAAACAACTACGTTGTTTTCAATTTCAATGGCTTGACTCAATTTTGAATATTCTCGTTTCATTTTAATTTAAATTGCAGTCTGACCCAAAGTCATAACTTTCATTTAGTTTCTTTTTTTCCCCACACAAAAAATTATTGTTTTAAAAGCCAATCAGATTATGAGAAAGGACTTTACGCAAAAAGTTTTATTGGGTTGGAATAAGAAGATTGTGGTCCGAAAAGTGATAAGTTTAACAACGGCAAGACACTATGCGTAAAATGTCGCTGCAGACGAAATTTAAATCATCAGGAACAACAGATCGCAAGATTTCGTATTCTATTGTTCGCATTGTCAAAATATTGTCATGCGCGGGATTTTTCAACTAATGTAGATCGGCCTTAAAGCTATAACCCAAAGCATCTTCTTCTTCTTGTTTATAATCCTAGAGATAAGTGCGGTATTCACACAAAGCAAAACACTGGAAGGTGATAAACAACACAAATTGGCAAAGAAATTGTTGCACGAAATTTATACTTGCTAAGGCAACCGTTACTTAGCCACTATATGTATTTGTGATTTCCAAAAATTAGCGGAACATTGTTTTTGTAGCTGTAAGTTCTCAAAATATTCGAGTAAGAAATTACAACAAAATAAACACGCATCTATATGAGTTTGGAGTTAAGGTTTTCCTCCTAACCTTTGATGAGTCAGCACCTGTTAGAAATTCACACCGTTTCTATGTGATGAAATTTCACATACTCCACAGCAACCTCGTTCCCAGGGTCTTTTGTTACTTTTTTTTTGTTTAATTCGCGGCGGTGATATCCAAATTTCAAAACGCCGCAAAAAACCCTGGAAACGAAGTTGACCCTACAGCATACTGTGTTGGTAGAAATTAACATCGAAGTGGTCGAAAGAAAAGTTATCATATGGCACCCATAAAGGTGTTTCTTCGCTAAGCAACAGAGGCGGCTCTAGAATGCGTCAAAACATCTCCAGAGAAGAGTAAAAAAAGTAGTTATCCTTAAAAAAAACCTAATAGTTAATTGATATTGTCACGTGGTCTTCATCTTCTAAGATATCTAAGCTGCTATCAATGCTATAACTTCACTTTCGGAAAAATTCGCACAAAACAAACACTGTTGAAACAACAATTTGACGTTTTCTAAACGAGGTAGGTTCTCCCTTTGCGGAGAGATTTGCGGGGAAATCCTGGTACAAGACATGTCAATACGTAAACGAAGCATACTGACAAGTAGCTTGGTTTGAACAATGGATCGCTATGCGGTGAGAAGTTCGTTTCTCCGGCTTCGACTCCTTAATGAAACTTGATAACTGCAGACAAGCAACCAGAGAGAATAAATATTGCAATCAAATCGAGAAGTCCGCAGAGCTGACCATTCAGACACTGGCCCCTCTAAACACAAAGACCATGGTGAAGTTAATGTTTCGAACTCCGAAGATGACCAACTGCGAAGGGAAAATGTTAAATGGTCAATAGGTAAAACCTGGGTACGAACGACTTGCGGATTCGACCGGAGAGTTTTATTATTATGGAATAGAATGGTTTTAACGTTAACGTTACCTAACGAACCCTTGTCACCTGATTATTTGATGTTTTGAATTACATAGTGCTTCTTTAAGCCTTTCGCTGATTCTAGCTTCGTGTCCGAAACACCGCCAGAGCCAGGCGCCCGGGTAATACAAATAAAGTGTCGAACTGTAAGGAGGGGCGGGGAGCCTCGTGCCCCGCCCCTCCTTACAACAATATCTAGCACTCCTCACAGATAGATTCGCCTCTGAGCAAGGAAGGAAGGTAACAGCGGTATAATAATGGTAGCCTTAGCTGCAATAGTAAATGGTACTCGAAAGTAATTTTTGTCACAAGATTAATTTTAAAATAACTGTTACGCTTACGGCCGTAAGATTCTTGCCACTTGGTCGTTTTCTTCTTGCTGGCGTAATTTCTCGTGTGGGTCGCTCTTTGTAGGAGCAGGTTCCATGACACAACCGCTATCTGTAAATAACAAAAGAAAACATATAGTTGACGGGCCTGTTCGCTATAACAAGCAGAGGCGGATCTAGAGGATCTTTGGAGGAGATTGGAAAGACAATTATCTTGTAGTGTTTCTCAAAACTATATATATAATTATCCTTTTGGCTCTCCTATACGTGCGTTTGTTGACTAGACGAGAGAATGTGTTAAAAGCAAATTTTGATTATGAAAAAAAAGATCACAATCATCTGCGTAGGAGAGACAAAAAAAGACAAAGATGACACGAGAAACATCATTTGATTTACACTCTCCTTCGCAGATGTTGCAGTCCTTCTAGATCTGCCTCTCAATCTTTTCCTCTAAACACTTATCCCATTGAAAGATGTAAGAGGGTCTGCAACACTACTGTAGGTGACCTCATATCTTCCTTGTGTTTGCTCACTCGGCTGTTTATTTTTTGCTCTCCTCCACATAGACTTGCAGGCCCTCTGGACACTCATGGTGCAATCAATGAAATTCAAATATTATCATATGTTTTAAATATCTCAATTCTAAACCAATTAAACTCTACGATAAGCGAAAGGTTCAAATATTAGGCCCTCGACAAAAGCGCAAAGTATTTTAATTTCCGCTCGCAAAGTTGATACAGCAGTTGAATAGATTACCTTATCGGGGAAAACTTCGTCGGGGAAAAGTGACGAAATTTTTAGCAAGTGACGAAATTTTTCCCGACGAAGTCTTATAGCCCCGATAAAGTACCTTTTTCTCGTTGTGTTCGGCGCCCAAAACTCACAAAGTAGAATGCGGAAAAGTTAAAGACAAGTACCTTATTTGAAATTTTTCACCAAGTTTTTTGAGATTGTCAAGAGAAACCTTTTACAGCGCGACATTTATATTTGTATTTGTTTAGGGAAGTAGACCTACTTCTAAAATTAGTTTTGTTTGTATCTACCATATAATAGCGTAAAATGAGTGTTAGCGTGTGTATATTTTAAAAATGGTAGGTAAAGTAGCGGCGGAAGAAATCAATTAAGTTCAGCCTGAATTCCTTTATCAATTTATAAAATTGAATTGAGTCTAGAATAAAAGTTTATTTTAGAACATCGTTTTTTCCCCTTTATCATACAGCACAGCATGAGCCAGTGCTACTTTCCAAATACAGACATTGGATGAACAAATTCCAGAGTTCAAATATTAAAAAAATTATTCAGGGTGACTACAATACTACACTACTAGGATTGAGTTCACTCCTGTGCTACAAAGCTGAAGTGTTTACCCTTTGGATTGAAATCCATTCCGGGTGATAATTTGATTGCTATGCTCAACAAGAAATCAGAGGAGGATCTAGTATGCGTCAGACATCTCTGGAGGAGAGTAGAGTAAAAAAATAGTTATCCTTGGAAAAACCTTTACATAATTGATTTCTAGCTCTCGTTCGCAGATGTCTGACGCACTCTAGATCCAACTCTGGTTTGAATTCCCCTTCTCTAAAATTTATGAAAAATGTATGAACACATCGAAAAAATAAATAGAAATAAATAAAACTTTTGAATGCAACACGCCAAATAGAAAATGGTAGCCAAAGCAGTGCAATAAAAAATAAATGAAAAAGCAAAACTGCTTTTTTGGGGACATATTGCCAATTTTGAAAATAAAAACTGCTGAAATAAAAACCCGTGAAAATCCTTATAAATCAACTGAATAAGATTTCGTTTATTTTTCATCATCGATCCTAAGTAGCGTTTTCTTGTACAACTTGTTAAATAAACTTTATTTTTTTTCAGAACAACACGTAACAACCAATAAAAACAATTGCAAAAAAAAAATGAAAAAAAAGAAAGATATCTAATAGGAAATGCAATAATTAAACAATTATATATAATATTCCAGGAAGGGAAACACCATGTTTGCTGGTGGCTGATTTCACGAAGTTGAGTCTCTCGTACGATTCAACCATTTACAAAGAATTCTTATATAAAAATGTTCTTAAACAGTGTTTTGGCTTGACTCAATTTCTTCTTTTGAAATAGATTTTTGGCTCTCATTTTTTTTCAACATTTCAATTGTTAACTTTCTAGCGTAGTGGTGTCTACGAAGCAGAAAGCTTTTTAACAGTATGTTGAAAATCTAACCCGTATACTCGTAATTTCTTTGTAAAATTATATATATTTCGTTTTTAAGCCGAAAATCTTCCTTCGCAGGTCTTTGTTAGTTAAGAAATAAATCTTCAAATATTTGAAAATTCTTTACTTAAAAAAAAATTGCAAAAGAATAATAATAGCAAAATATTTGCGTTTTTTTCTTTTTTTTTTAAGAACAACTTTATAAAAACAGTGAGGCTGAAATTTTCCGAAAAAATACTAGCAGACATTATATAACCAATACAGAAAACCTAGAAAAAACTGGATTAGAAAATCAGGTAATTTTTTTTTTCAAGGAGGATACTTCCGCGAGTAGAGAAATATCTCGGGAAACAAAATTTTCGCGAAAGACCCCTATAGAGAACAAATTTTCTCAAACAATGATAAACAATGATATTTTCTTTATTTCCATTATAAGAAAACAAAAAGAAAGAGAATTCTCAAACTCAAAAGTCATTTAGGCCCTTTTTTTATTTGAGGCCATATGCACAAAATCTTCTCTTAAAGTAGGTAAAACGCTTAAAAACAACTGAAGGTTTCCGAAAATATAAGAACAAAATGAGACCCAGAAACAAAAGCATGAAGGAAACTGAAGGTGGAAGGTTTTTGATAAATTTTGAGTGCTTTTTAACTAGCTTTAATTAAGGATAAAATTTAATTTAATTATATCCTTAAAATAAGAAAAGGCAAAACATTCTGTTCACTTTTACAGAAAGAAATAATCCTTTGATTTGGTGTATACAATGAATGAAAATAAGAAAAACAAAAAAATGCAAATTAAAATTACAACACGCACATGTGTGACTTAATTATCCAGTCCAGTTTTCTCTGATCCGAATAGCAAAACTTCCAAAAAAGCGGGCACTCCAATTAGCGGCCATATTAAATCCGGATACACACTTCTAATTTACTAAGAAGCATAATGTCTTGGAGAGTTGACCACGTATATAATATAAAAAGCTAACATCTGAAATTACACTCTTTTTTATAAGAATAGTGTCTTGGGGAATATTCATCCTGATATATTCTTAGCACAACCTTAGTGACGCGGGATTTTAAAAAGGAAAACAATAAATGATAAAAAAAAACAGATTTAAATAAGAAATTAGTATGAACAAAAGAAAAAAAAAATAGGATGAACTTCCAACGAAAAATTCTTCTTCTATAATTCTTACATTATCCCTTCACACAATTTCTTCGATTTCGATTTCTAGTTTTAAAACATAAACATCAAGTTTAAACTATGGAAAAACTAATCTACAAACTTGCTTTCGTTTTATTGTGATCCAAATAACAAAAATACTACCTACACAATGGATTGCTTAAGCATGAAATGACTTCGTGTTTACACGATAAATATTTAAAGAATAATATATTCTTTGGCAAGTAGTTTTTATGGTTATTGCACGCCATCTTAGATCTCCAATGTGAAAACCTCAGTACAAACAAAAAGAGGAGTTTCGAAAGCACCACACGGAGAAGAGATACACAAGAATTTATAAGATGGATTACAATCCATACGAACTTTAAAAACAATAAAAAACTTGAATCCTTGAAGCCTTCGCAACGGGGAACAAGTCAAATACAATTCAAATAAACAAATTCGATTTTTTCTAAGGATTTTATTATTTCACAGCCTTTTTAGGCATTTAATATAGGCACTTTTCTCTATAAGAACAATGCAAACAATTTAATACAAAGCAGTCTCGTAGGAAGCAAAATTGTTTTTTTTTTTGGGGGGGGGGGGGGCTACAATGTTATTTAAACTAAATCAAGGCTAAAAATA
>JAUEKX010219045.1:0-10437 GCA_031834005.1 Dendronotus venustus
GCGCCGAATATTCGGCGAATGGTAGCGAATCAGTTAAGACAGCAAAGGTTATATACAGTAGATTGCCCCTCTCACTCCCAACAAAAAAGTTGAAGTGGAATGGAAGTGGAGAATGCACTCTGTTTGCTGCCTTAGTCGTTAAAAACCCTCCGTTAGTGCAGCCTTACTAACCACGTTCCTATCAGCACATTTTTGCTTATAATTTATCTATTTTTTTCTTCAAAGAAAAGGAAATCCCATTCATTTTAGAATATCTTGAATTTTTTTCTTTTTTTTGCTGATCTCGCAGAATAAAATCATTCTCCGCGAAAAGCGGAAGGGTAGGCACCTCTGTATGATGTTAGAATGAATTAAAGCAACTGTAACTATACTACGTATTACATTAGCATTGCTGTCATAAAGAGTATCAACAATCTCAATCATGCTGTTCTTTGACAATTCTTCTCTTCTACGTCTATTGCTCAGGATAAACCAGTGGCAAGTAATCTTCCAGGACACCTAGGGTCCAGTGATATGGAAGTGAAGTGTCAGCACTCTCTGTTCAACTCACAAGCTGAGGCGTTGCCGTGCAGAGACCGACCGTATCCACAGTTTGTAGTCTACAATCTGACGGAACAAACGTCCTATGGCGCCTCCAAAGAGGTAATGTGCATGCTGCCGCCGACGGTTCAATTCCGAACAGGGCGAGCTCTCTTGGCTCATTGAATTCAACTCACATTAGAGGCGGACTCCATATTTAGGAATTCCCAGCCCTGCTCTCAATTATCTGTGCAATCGGACGTTGTAACTACGTGTCCGCACCCTTATCTTACAACACATGCCCTTTCGTAGTATAATCTACCCGCCTCTGCAGCCCGGTGATGCAACCCCCTCATGCCATAATAATAGATCTACCCTCCCTCCCTTCTCACAAATTTCTCATCTCTGCTTCCATTGGGATAGGACTTCATACATCGACTCCAGTGCTCTTCTTCCTGGTAACCCAAAACGTCAAGCATTTTAACCGTCTCATCCCTTACAGCTTTTCCATTTTCATCCACTTTGATTTTCTTACCACTAAACAAATATGAACAAAACATCAAACCCAAAAGTAAGCAAATAACAATCACATACATACATGTGCAGCAGAGCATTTAATGTGGATGATTAAGCGATATAATATAATACACTATAATTACATGTATTACCTGTACAAAATTACATTCATAATTACCCCCCCCCCCCCCCAAAAAAAAAAAATGCATTTTCATTTCATTCTTACCAAGCTCAAACTTAACCTTTCAAAATAAATTCTCACCCAATCGAGGGACATGTACTTTTCTCCTTTGTTTAGTGCAACAAATCTTGAAAAATAATACGATTCAATCTTAGCTCCCTTACAAAAATTCCAGAAATAAAACCAAATACACCTGGTTCATCTTATGACTAAGACACACTGTGGTCCCTATGTGTTTGTAGTTGTAGAGAATATTTGCAGTAAATACATGTGACACTGACACACATAAAGGAGCTTTTTGACATACAAAACCAACTGCTCAGTACCAACACTAAAATAATATCTAATATGAAGTCTGCCTGAAACTATCATTTTAGTGTATACATGGTCATGCTTTATAACAATTATGTCATATTACAATATCTGGCAAATGTAAAACCCACACGGTTTCCTGTAATAAATTCTACAATTCAACAGGGCTAATTCTTAAGTTAAAAATGCAAGCTGTTGGTATGATATATTTCATGAGCATATATATAAACGTGACATGAGATATGCAAATTCTTCATTTGTCAGGAGAACGAATATGGAACCCGTTTTAAAATTCAGCATCCGATTTGAATTTTCAAACGGAAATATTATACACTCATATTTAATGACAAATTTTGCTTCTAGCTTTAGATGAAAACCAAATGGAACCTTTTTAATCACAGTACAGGTCACGAATATGTCAAGGTTGGGACAGATTATTACTAACTACTTCAACGTGTACTCAAAACGGTATTAATATAAATGTCTTGAGACGGGTAACAAATCCATTCGAGTTTCCTTTTTATATACACAAATATAGTAGGAAAAGAGAGACAACATTATTATGCTATTGCACTTGAGAGGAACAAGCCACTCAATTCTCAACCCTTATGTTATCCATTTTTTTTACATATAATTTTGTCATCAAAGGAATCCTGCACTGCCCCACTACAGCACCACCAGGGGGCTACAAAATGGTCCACGAAGCTGCGGAGGACTATCTGCAATGGCTAGACAAAACACATGTGGAGATGTGAACCATACAAAGATCTTTGGAACCATACGATACTACTACTATCAAAGGAATGAAATCTGCTCTGTTTATCAAATAAATCTGACCAATAAACAGAAAAGCAAATTTGTAAGTTTGCCAATGACTAACTGCTAAGAACTTATTAGCAACAAAATCAATAATAAGATCTACATTACTGTTATGTCACTTCATGTTTAGGTGAAAGGAAAGTAAACAGTTCTCATAAGAAATTAATATATTTGACAATGAAATATTTGTGCATTGTTAATTTTTAAGCTCTTTTTGCTTTTACTCCAGTCTGTCACTATTATCAAAGTCAATACATTATCATTGGTCATCTGTCAAATCCCTTTTAACAAATAGGATGTTAGGCTAAGCTAGCTTAATCTTCTAAATATTGTCCTGCCATAGCTGTAACGAATCTAAAAATATATTTGTTTCATAGTGGTGGGCAGATGTACACCAGAAGTGTAAAAATTTCAAATCATATAAGCTAACAGAATGGTGTAGATGCTGAACCTGTAGATTGCGATCATAACTCATCATTACAACTTTAAAAATTAGCTGCTATGTGTGCTATGTCATAAATTAAGAGAAAAATACAAAAACCACCAATGCAGTTAATTATTTCAGCTTTGTTTAAGACAAAACTATATTGCCACATGGTATAGATGTCCCTTTGAATAATAAAAAGAAAATCGACAATCATTCATTCCCCTCCATCCATACCAATAACTAAAAACCAAACAGGTATCTATATTGCAGAAACCTCACTCCCTAAGCATGGTCCCATATCTGAAGGCAAAGTATCCCCGGAGCCCGTCAATTTTCCAGAAGAAGAATGCACATTTGAGGCTGGTAAACAAAGAGAATCTCTTGAAACATGAACTCCGTCCAGTAGTTTGGTGGTACTTTTTGAAGGACTTGGCAATGAACTGGAATTGTTGGACACAAGGTTCGTGTTGCTATTTATGTGCATAGGTTCACTTCCCGCTTCAGCAGCAGTTTCTGGGTCGACAGTGGCATTGCAAAGGGCGAGGGGTGGCAAAGATGGAGGCAGAGGAGAAGAACTCCTAGTCTCAGAACATATATTGAAATTACCCGCTGTTATGTCGTGTGTTTTATGATGAACATTGTCTAGTTTTTGTTTTTTAGGTGAGAGATTGTTTTGGAAATTTCCGCTAGAATTGCTGCCATTAATATCAGACACTAGAGAGAATGTACGTTTGGTGGAGCTGATTTGATCAGTTTTGGCAGGACTTCTGTCGTGTCTAGTTGTGGATAGTACTGTGGTTTTACCAGTTGAAAACGTATCTTCTGGTACCCTTGAATCAAAATCCGGCGATTCAGGCATTTTGAAATCAGATGCTGAGGGAATCATAGCCTGGCTAAGCTCTACTTCTTGTTCTTCTAAAAATCGATCCATGTGGTCCCTGAAATATGTGAAAATGAATAATGTTGAGAGCAAAATAGAATATAAATTGATATCATAATATACCACATTAACCAGTGTTACCATACAAATTTCATCATTTTTTCTTTCTTTGCATCATTAAAAGTTGTACCTTTTTTCTTCTCAATGGTCAATGGTTTCCGTATATTAGAGTTGGGCAATATAGTGGATTTAAAAAATTGGGCCAATTTTGACCCTATATTAAGACAAATCTATTTCAACATAAATTGGGTCTTGACTTGAGTCATTACACAAATGCCACCTCCGCTTTATAGTCTACCCAGGAAATGAGTTTGCACAATAGCCTTAAATACCGGACTTGGTGGGGTATAAATTAAGGTACTCAAGTAAGGCATATTAATGATCAATCCAGCCCAAAAATAAAATAAAATAAATGTACTGTTTTTAACATTCATAAATTAAGAATCTGCTTACGTGACACCAGGATTAATGGAGTATTTTCTCTTTTCTGCTCTTGTTTTTGCCGCAAATACATCATGTCGCTCTGTTTTCTTCCAAAGATAGTAGAAATGAACAAGCTCAAATACAGAGCGTGTCCGAACCTGTAATATATCACAATTAAACAAATTATTTCTTAAAAACCATAGATAAAATCTTGAGGAAAAAAACTGCTATGAAACGGTGAACATGTGTGCAGTTGACAAATCACCTGGTGCTTCTTCACTCATTCCCTTTGTATACGACTACACAACATTACCCGAGTCAAGTATATAATATACAAGCAGCAGGTCCCGCCCCCTGTGACGGGGTTAGGGGATTTGAGTGAGATGGGGTGTAAATGACGTCTTAATTTGAATAGTAAATAGTGCAAAAACTAAGAAGAAAGATACGGTAATCCAATGCACACATCCAATTATCCAATGACAATACTAATTATGTTATTTGGGTGTCACTGGCACCATCGAACACTAAAAAATGCACAGCTTTTTCCGATTTATACAATACCACGGCACACGATCCTAATGGGATAGACTTTGTCAAAATTGCGAGTGAAAAACTAAATTCAGAGAAACAAAGCATTTTCTATAAAATCAACAGTCCGTTCTACTACAATTAAGACGGCGTACAAACACGATCATAACTATTTCGTACCTCGTGTCAAAATTTCAGCAGTGCACGAACAGTATTGAGTCTTCATCAGCTCATATATTGCTAATTAAACTGAACATTTCAATACTTCTAACGATAAGCCAATGTCATTCAAATGGAAAGCCTAAAGAAAAAGTCATTCTACAAGTTACGACTAACTGAAATAATATCAAAATATGACAAACCTTATTTTGATGTATTTCATGGAAGTTTTTCCTGTACAAACGAAGCCCATCTTCAAAATTCCTACACTCTTCTTCTGACCATAAACTCATGACATCTGGAAAAGGCAAGATGACAAAGTAGATGGTAGAGAAGAAGATTTGATGGTAACTATGATAATAATGGATTTTTTTTCACTAAGAACATTTTTTTAAAGCTTTGAACACCCTATTTGTTACAATTCAAGATTTATTGGGGCTGCACTTATAGTAATATCAGAAATACTCTATACCTTACTTCTATCTAACGGTAACAAAAACGAAGCTTGGTCTGAAAGAATAAGCGCTTTCAACAATCGCAGCTGTCTTTATATATTAAGATTTCTGATTTAGTGAAGAATTGTACATGAGTGAATTTAGTGAATAATATGACTAACAGTACGAAAAACATGGGTTAGTTGGGTTGTTGGGGGTGCGAACAAAGTTTAGATCTTAGAAGATCTTATTCATTTTAGATTTAAGAATACAAGTTATCGAATGATTTCTCACTTAACTAGCCTAGACTGTGATATGATCATAAGGGATAATAATCTACCAACAAAGAAAGTCTAATTCGTATGTTATCCAAGGATTAACACACATGTATCAGATGTAAACAAAGTCACAATCTAGTCAATGAGCGAGGTAGCATCTGGTTGCTACGTGCGGAGTCAAGGGAAGTTATTTTACTTCCGGGAGGACATGAAAGTGGCGATTAAGGCATCTTGGTATAGAGTATTTCTGGTAATATGGTACCCCCTTTTCATAAATGTCTTCAGTGATGAATTATTTACCTTTAACTATACAAAATGAGATTGATACAAAAGAATCATTCTGGAACACAAAAACACTGAAGTGGCCTGATTATACCATATCGGTAGTTTCAAAACACTCACCGGTAGGTGGCACTGCTTGCATTTTCCGCCGCCTTTCAGCCTCCTCAACATTGTTGTCACACTGAAGCAGGAGGAACAGAGCCTGGCAAGAGGAAAGGGGGTAATATGTTTTTACATTATTGATCAGACACATATCAGAGTTGTTTACCCTTTAAGCAGCATTTTGACCTGTTAAACCACAGTAGCTTATTTTGCACCCTGATAGTAAAGGAGCATTGATACATACATTGATGTATTTTGTCTCAAAAGCAGGTCAATTTGTGCACAATCTTTTCAAAGTAATGGCTACAAGAAAAAATTTACTTTTACCAGTTCCACCCCCCCCCCCCCATAATTGTGCGTTATACGGCTATCGTCACGATAAGGCACGGAGCGGTATAGGTGATTAAGTGTTAAATTGACAAAGATTTGTATAAATATTTCAAAAAACATTCTGTTACATTGGGAGCAGTACAAGCCCACGAAGAGTGCATACTCCTTTAATTCTAAAAAAATATAATTTCAAGTCAAAAGAACAGAATTTTGTATGAAAAAGAATGCCAAAATCCTCACACCATCCGTATAACTAAAATGGTAAGTAAATATCGCATATTTTGCACACAACATCAAGATTACCTGTTCATCATCTCTGATATGCTTGCCTCTAGGAATACTTGCAACAGAATTAAGTTTTCTATCAACCTCGACTTGGACATTTGATAAGTACTCATTGAGAGCTAAAGGAGAAAATAAACGAATATGCAGTTAAACAAGAATTACAATATATTGAGGAAAATGACTCCAGAACTAAAATTCTAACGAGGAACTTGGTTCAAACCTGGGGAGAGAAACCTTTCAAGATCAAATAACATCACGATAATTATAGTTTAAAAAAGTCATGCCCTTCTTAACACAGATAGATTAAACCAAAGGCAGGACATCCTCATTATAGTCTATCATCAATAAGACCCGACCCGACATAGCAAATCAAGCCCGCCTGGAATCAAACCGTGGACATCTGTTACCCCTAGTCCACAATGACAGACAATCTTTGTTATTTTCATTGCTACAAAAACAAACAAACAAACAAAACCATATTTACCATTCTCATCTTTAGTTTTAAATGGATCCCACAAGAGTCTGTCTTCATTTTCATAAGCTGGAGCATCATCATAAGTACTTAGTCCAACTGGAATAACTGCCTGATAGTCAGATCCCACTTGAATTGTCTGTAGAAGTAAATAAAAATAAATCATATTTCCAATGAGAATAGCATACATTTTCACAGCAGAAATAGAACAATTTATAATTGTATTTTCCAACCAGTCAATAACACTAGTCCTAAAAAATCAGATTTAAATGAGAAGGAGAACATCATGCACAGCGACTCAAAACAGATAAAATCCTGCTTTTTAGTTTTTAGGTAGAAAGCCCATTAACACTTACGCATTTTTGCATGCAGCACGACTTCTCAACCCCTGTGGTGCATGCATTATCATGAGTGAAGGCAGAACTCATTTATCGTGTGAGATACTTATAGTACTATATATTAGTTGTTTCACTTTGTCCAAAAGCAATTTCTAGTTTCAACCGATTTTTAACGTTATACCAATAAATTACTATAGTTACTATAGAAATGGAAGATGAAGATGTTTTAAGACATGAATCTTATACGGTTTCAAAAGGAAAGTTAGTTGGAAAAAACAATCAAATCAGACCTTCCCGTGAGTTTGTTTATGTCAGTACCACTGCCAGTATTTATTGTCTATTCAGTTTCAATACAATATTGTTGTCACACAATTGACATTCAATCAATTATAATCAGTTTCAGAAATGTCAAAAGGAAAAATCAAGGGAATCCCAACATTATTCAGAATTGATTAAAAATAATTTTTGCCACTGGCAATCCACAGATCAGTTTTAAATGCCAGGTACACTCTGTTTTGGGAGATGAATAAGCACCTGAATTTCTAGGAGGATTCTTCCCCAATTTAAAATGGACTGCTATTTGTTGCAACCAGTGAAAACCATTAAAACTATAACTTAAAATCATATTAGAGTGATATTGTGCGTCGAGAGCTGCGGTGCCGCGGGATTGGGCGCTATATAAATATATTTCATTATTATTATTATTATATGGTCAGAAGAAATTACCTTTTTATGCTCTTCAACAGGCTCATAGTTTTCATCCTCTGAAGATGATTCTGAGTCTTCACTTTCAGCATGGCTTGTTGCTAGAAAAAGACAATAACATATGGGATAATTCTTTGGTAAGCAATTATATAGAAATGACATGCTTCTATTCTATTGCAAACTTTTGAGCAAGACATTTATCAATGTCATTTTGAACGAACACTGATAAGTCTTACTCAAATTGTGCGCTATAAGAGCTGTTTTTATAAGGTATCTAAAATAGCATCTTCTTCAACGGCCAAACGACCCAAGTCTGTCAGTTTAATCCAATACAGTGGGCGCCGGATTCAACGAGACGGCTATGAGGCCAGATGAAATCCCAGCTTTCCTTCCATCTTTGGCCTTTTAAAAAAACAATGCATTCAACGAGGTACTGAAGTCGATTAAGTCGCCTACAACGAGGTCGCGCTGTGCCAGTGAAAGGGTGAAAAATAATTAATTTTTCCCTTTTTACAAGCGAGAAGCGAAAGACACCGAGGTGTTCTATTATAATAATACGTAATGGTAGCCTCGACCGACACCCAAGCCTAGTCCAAAAAAACTACACGCCAAGTCAATCACTCTGCACTGTGTAAGTATGTGTGTGCCATTGTTCGTGCGTGTGCAGAGAGGTGAGATTATGTTGATCGCCAGTCTCGGCTGCGTAAGTGAGGGGTTGACTGGACTTATCAATGGCGTCATTAGTAGTGGGCCGCACTGCCTCGTCAAACAAAGACCTGGCCAACCCTCCCCCCCTCTCTCTCGGCGATTATTACAGTTCACACCAACCCACTGTTCAGTCACAGGTATCGTAGTTTACCATATTATCATAATAATCTCTTTTGTTTTATTTATCGCCGTCTGACCTATAGCTATCGAAATGAAACAATACAAAAACCATGCCGTGACACGGACTTTGCTCGTTGCCGATATGACAAAGGGAACCTGAAGATTTGCCTGAAGATTTGAAAAAGAAACTGTGCCCCTTTACTTCTATGGTAACTTACTGGTGTCTCGTATAACGAGAGGTCGCATACAACAAGATCATGTTGTCAATCTCGTCGAATCCGACGCCCACTGTACTGATTTGCCGACGGGACAAAAAAACCCCCCAAAAACAGCCAGATTTGGAGAAACTAAAAGAGGTTTGTCAGGAAATATTGACTGGCACCGATGTTAATATCATAAACAGGCGTTAAATAAATGAAATATCTGGGCTTCTTTATAACAGTTCAATTTTTAAAAGCATTTGAGCTCAATTTTTGTACATCTAATAATATAATTTTCTCAGAACTTCAAAGTATAGAAACAAAAAAGAAATCAAAAACTGAAACTTACATCGTAACAATCTTTCTGTACTTGATCCCGGAACATGATGTATGTGTTCACTGGCACGAATATTTCTGTCATCTCCAGCCCCTTTGTTGTTTAGCAAATTTCGAGATATATCTTTATTTAAAGTCAATTTCTGACTTTCAAGAACCTCTTCCTCACTACTGGATGACGATGAAGACGATGATCGTGAATTGGCCAATTCTTCTGTCCCTGTGGCATAATGTGCGAGAAGTTGTTCTATCGGCATATCACCTTCCTGGGAAGAATATTCAAATATAATGTAAAATATATAGATAGATGAGCATAACCATATAAAAAACAAAGAAGTCCAATTGTGACTTTCATAAGAGGATAATTATCTAACAAATTCAAACATAGAAGAATGAAAATTAACTTGGGCTATCCCTGCTTTAATCAGGAATTTTTAGCTATATCTGACCTGATTTTTATGAAATGCCAAGAAGAAAGTATATTGTATGCGATGTTAACAAGTTTGAAATGTAATCATTTTTGAAGGCAGAAGAAACTGAACGAGTTGATATGCCTTGAAAAATTGTACAAAAATTCTAAATGTTTTATTGGTTGACATTGTATTTCTGACCACTTGCACACAAAAATGACACACAATCTTGCAAATGACAGTCTATTAAAAATAAAAACTACATTGATTACCTTTTGTAAATCATCAAGTTCACCACTACAACTTTCTCCACTAGTGTTTGCCTCTTCTTCATCTAATGTCCTTTCATCATCATATTCATGAACCAACATATCAGCAGAAGGTTCAAAATCTTTGTCTGTATCTAAAAGAAAGAATTAAAACAATTTATAGACATTGAAACCAAATACTTTCTCTTTTCTCACACTCACAGATGACATTTTTAACCTGTATGAAGCCTAAGATGTTCATAAACTTCGAGCTAATTCCTATCCCGGAAGTGCGCAAGATGTACTTAAACTTCTAGATCCGGTCGTCCCTCCGAAGGCGCAAGATGTTTATGTATGGATTCATT
>JAUEKX010219267.1:0-10435 GCA_031834005.1 Dendronotus venustus
ATATATTTATTTAGAGACACAGTGATTAAATAAACACACGCCCGGGTCATTTTGACCCACGAGTGGCGGTAAAGGTTCATAGGTATGACATTAATTAGGAGTTCAGCAATCCTGAAATATTTCAATGAACTACAACTATAACCACACACACACACACAACCCACAGGCACACCATTTACTTGATTGACTACAGAAATCCATATAGAGGAATAAAACAAAACACAACAACGGTTCTGTGTTCTTAGTCCTGTGTTCAGTGGAAATGGGAACCACTTTACTCTGAGTATTCATACAGATACACATAACATATAATCCTAATTTCATCATATACAATTATTGAGATGTGAATTTCTTTGTTTCCATTGTTACTCAAAACATGATAAACTTGTGACAATTTGAAAGATAGCTTTACCACTATGATGGGAAAACGGAATCGAGAAAAACCGCTCCTCCAAATAAAATGGATCACATATTTCTGTATTTCCTTGTATCTTTTAGTCACAACTTTCATTGACCTCTTACTTCTACTGCTATCATCCCCACTGCAGCTATGACTCTAATGTGTCCATAACAACATTTTAAAACTAGATAGCATGCTAACCACTAAAGATAACAAATATTAGGGTACTATAATACCATACCAACTGTCTCAACTTGATTTCTTGATTTCATTGTGACAAATCTTCTATAAACTGTTGTTGTATTATGATGAATTGTGGATAGTACTCAAGTCCCTGATGCCAAACCATAATATTCTTTGATATGAACACATTTATTCCTTCTATTGGAAACAGACTTGAAACTACGCATTAGTCACTCGCTGCTTCCCAATTTTATCCCTGGGGTTTCCCTTTGTTGTCATCAAAATCGATTGCGGCGAGAGTGACAAATACAATTCTCTTTTACATCATTGCCATTCGTACTACCTGTCTCATTCACCTCCAGTAAAACAAACTTACCAGCACTTTCTAATCAGTCAACGAGAAGACTACAACTATAAACACATCCTTGGAATTGAAAGGAGGAAGTACGCCATTTTAATTTTCGGTTCACACACTGATATCATCAGTCAGTAGTACACAGGTGACACAGACAGGTAAGTTGGCAGTTGGCGACATGACCTATTTTCAGAGGAGTTCTAAAAATAGCAAAGGTAACCAGTCGTGTCGGAGCAGAAATACATCGTTTATAGAAATAAATGAGAGAAGAATCTTTATCAATGATTTATCACATGTAATCTAACTGCAGACCACATATTTCCATGTTAAAGATGTACTTTTATTACCGTGGTAATAGCTATTACTATCACTATCTATGATAACATGGACTCCCACCACAACGTATTACGAACGATAATTATTATTGTACCTAGCCTATTTACTAGATAATAGCTATAATAGTGCACTAGTACTATTAGTGGCAAAACATCTTTGGCACGTAGCAGTTAGTTGAGAACAGCCGTCTGTTGTGACCCTTTTATGGTAGTGACAGTGACCGTTCGGGAAGCAGATAGAAAGCACACAAGTGGGCGTTGTAGTTGTAGGCTCCTTGTTTGTGTTATATTATGTTGGCATCAGTGAATTGTTATGATATTATCTGGAGTATACTTGTTCTCTGCTCCACCTGTTGCTTCGGCCTGCTCTCAAATAGCTGCCGGAGCCATTTCTGGACTACATGCCTCCAGACGGCTTAGTCTTTTGAAACTTTGAAACTTTTTGTTTGTTTATTGAATCATGAACATTAAAACATTAAAGGCTATACCCCTACTAAAATAATGATGCCATAATTTATAATACATACCAACCCCCCCCCCACCCAAAAAACAAAACAAAAACACACACACAAAAACAAAAACCAACAACACCAACCCCAAAACACACAAAAAACAACAACACAAAACAAAAACAAAAAACAAAACAAACAACCCAAAGCAGAAGACAAAAGAAACATTGCCCCGCCCGTCACCAAGGTTTTTAAGCCTCGATGATGTCTTCACAGAAATAGGCGCTTCACAATACCACATTTATCTCTGGTAGACTCAAACACATTATTATGCTATAACACATCAGACTCCACAATACGTAGTAGGCTATTTTAGTATTCTGACCTATATCTGTTGTGGACTCCAATATCCATATCATATAACCTTCATTCTTCCTACCAAGGACGTTATTTCTACATTCTTTGCTCCCCCATAATTTGCGTCCTAGTCCTAGTAGTCAGGCAGACGCGGTAAGCCAAATTTATGAATGTATCCATTCATTCTTTCCAATGAAATTAACTCCATTTAGGCGGTGGTTGCTTTCCACAAACCAGCCGCACTTGTGACAACTATTACCATATTTCCAAGTTATACTACATGTATCTAGGCCTAACGTAGCCTATATTTTGCTATACTATTATTATTATTATTATTATTAATGAGAAGGATGGGAAGCAGACAGTTGTGACAACTTGACTGACAGAGTTATCTTACCTGTATATCTACCGGAAGTAGAAATTTCCATAGAGACTTGGGCAGCAATAATAACAGGGCTCAGACATAAATAAAGATCGGCAAAGGACCTTATTGTATCTTATTTCGTTTACTTATGGACTGATAAATTGTCGTCCTTCTCCACAATTCTGCAATGAGTGCTGACACACATTATACTCACAGGTAGGTTATTTGATTAATGCAAAATGGTGGATTACGAGCTGGAAATCAAATTCATTGCTCTGGGAGCAGACAGTTCAGTTCAGTATGGAAGTCCGAAGCATCTTGGTCTGAACTGAGGGAATGAATTAGAAGTCATCTTCAGATTCAACTGATTATGCTACCGTTCTATGGAAATCATGAATTGTCTTCTAGTTTATGGGGACCTTTGTTTGTCATACTCAAGAGGACAGAGTTGATCTAAATAGTCGGATGCATTAGGGCCTAGGTATTTGGTAGAACTTGAGTGGGGAACTTGATTGCCTAAGTCTAAGTGTGTAAGCTCAAACAAGAACAGACAATAGTCCTAGACTTATTGTCTATGACATTATCTTATGACGTGATGAATGCAGAGGGTGGAGAAAGAAAAGAAAACATGAACATTAATCACAAGACAATGTAAAATGTAGGTAACAATCAAGACAAATTGAAATCGTTCGACGAAGGATAGGTATTGTTATAACTTACACAGCAGAGACCATATCAAATCTTGCTTGTAATTTACTCTTTCATCCCAATTTACTCAAATTTTCCTTTCTTTCTTTAAATCCTGTAATTTTCAATTTCAGTGCCTCTGTGGCGGCTTCTGATCAGACTGCTCAACCACCGCCTCAGTCTGTTGAAGTACCCAAAGCAAGCAATGAAGCCCTAAAGTACTTAGAAGAACTCGGTATGACTTTTATGGACTTTTTGAATCTACCTCTGTCAAATTCACCTTCACCAACTGATATCATTATATTCATATTGTTGTTTTGAATTGTTTTAAAATAGAATATGCTTCAATTTCATTTGTAATTTCAATACTAGATTCTGTTGTCTTTGCGAATTGGTTTACTTTTGAATTCTATGTACTAAAACCTACATTTGATATGTTGTTTGCTGTCTATAGTTCCAGAAGAGGACTTTAAATATGTCATGTTTGATGACAACCTGGTCACAGTGTCGGCTGCTGGAAAAGAGCTAGGCGAGTTTACTGTCACAGTCGAACCTACTCGCTACAAAGGTTTAGAGTGCTTCCTCATCCATGCCAACAGCCATGGGTCTATAGACGGGGTCCCGTGTGGAACATCCATCGTATGCCATGTATCTAAGTGTCTGGACACCCTAGAGCAGCAGCATCATGAATATGTCAAGGTAATAATGATAATAATAATAATGCGTCATTTATATAGTGCAAAAATCCATCAAAGATGCTCAAATGCGCATTGCTCAAAACATTACTCAAAGCACAGAGAACATTAAATCAGTAACAGGAACTAACAGATATGTATGATACAGGATATTAAAACTAGAATTACATCATATTCAAAAGGTAAAGATGCCACTTTGTTAAAGATAAATTAACTATCTGTTTTTGCTTATGATATACAACTAAATATTCTGTGTGTGTGCATGTGTATACTATTTGCCTCTTATTCTTTTTTGATTTTACGATTAGGATTATTAGAATGTGAAATTTGTGTCAATTTCAGCTTGACAATTGTCCTTTGGACAGGAAAACATTCCTGGTCAGACAAAGTGACAGCTATCACATCAACAGAGTCATCACACAAGGAGAGGTAATTGGAATAGAGTATCTCATTTCTAATTACTATGATTTTATGATATCTTAAAAGTGAAAGGATGATGATGAATAGACTTTTGGTTGTGATGAAATTGGATGAAGATTTGTGAATGATATGAGAAGAAGAAAAAGAAGCAAATAATCAATTTGGAAAAATAATCATCTTCTTATTTCTTCTCATTTATACTGTTTTGGTTTCAGGCTTTTTGAAACCATCAAATATCTAATGGTAGTGACTGCCTGAATGCCCATTGTCTTATTGCCGGGCTATTTTTTCACCAATATTTGACTGTATTTGCTTGTGCATTCACAGGATGTCCAAAGAACGTCAAAGACACTTCCTCTAGATCAAATGAAAGGATTTATCTCAGAAGGTAATGTTTATATGCCATGTATAGTCTTACTTTGCTAGTTCTTGTTTACATTAAATTATGGAACATTTGTAACATTTGGAAATTTGTTTTTATTTTCGGAGAGCGAAAGTATTTTAGGCTTTGCACTGAGACCCTAAGAACTCAAGTTTGAGCCTGCCTTGACATTTATTATTGTCTTGGGCAAGGAATTTGATTCTTATTGTTTATGTTGCTGCACTTCTCTGTGCTGACATGCAGGGTATTTTGATATTTCTTTGAAATTGACTACAAATGGCAATGTATCCTGTGGGACAAATGAAAGGAACTTTTATTGATTTGAAATTTTAAGGCGTGCTGACATGATTTAAGTTTATAATTTTGAAAAGATATAGGTTGTTTATCTATATTTAGTATTAAGTTTTCCAGTTTTGATAACTGAATCTTAATTGGTGTGAGTAATATATATTGATAGATGAGGTAATAAGTTTAACATTGTGTGAGAAAACAATATGATTACAAGATGTGTCTATGCTTGTCTATGAAAGCTACAAGATTGATTGTGTTAGAATTAGAGATATTGCTGACTTTGAAAAGCTATGAAACGTAAAACTAAAAACTTACACTTACACTAACATCTTCCCAACAGGCTCCAATCTGCTTCTTCATAGGCTCCTCATTGAGAAAGGAATGGAAAGTGAACTTCAATTTGTTTCATTTGATTCAGAAACAAATTTGTGCCATGCTACTTATGTAAGTAGTTAGCTAAGCTCTCTGTCATATCTCAAAGTGTAAATGTGGCAAGATTTTGTTGTGATTTTTCAAACGGAAGAATGTATTAAACATTTTGTTAACTTGTTACAGGATTACCTACATTTGTTAGTTTTTAACTTAAACGTACCGATATTTCAGAAAACATAAATTTATTCTAACTATTTTCGTTGAACATTTATTTGGGTAGATCCTTTTTCCGTGGGAGAAAATGATTCTGGAAAATATGACACTGATTTTTCTTTTCTGTTAGATTTGAATAGCAAAGCAAAACAAAAACAAAAAACAGAAAAACAAATTCTATTGATGCCATTGCTCCTTTTCAATAAAAGTTAGGTAAACTCTATTGACTATTCTGTCACTGTTTTGTTATATTCAGAAAAGCTTGGATGAACGCACCCAGACTGTGGAGGATGTAGAGCTGAGAGTTTATGGCATTGAGAGGACCATCAACTCCACTGTGGATTTACCAGTGACGTGGCAGTCCTACTTCATGAATGATGGGTAGGATAGCTGTGTTTATGTTTGAAAACAGCATCGCACTCTCAGAGGTGCCAACCTTACGCCAAAAAAGCATATTTGTACGACTTTTGGACCTTTTGTACCCCCTACGCTTTTTCCTCCGATTGTACGCTTTTATAAAGTGCTGATATGCGGTCGGATTTAGAGAACCGGTCGCGCGTCACTAGCTTTTTCCGGATGTATCCGCCTAATGCAAGAGAAGCAAGTTGCCAGACCTTACCGCTGGTATCGATATACTGTTTTCGTTGTCATTTTAGTATGTTAATATCGTAATCGGGAGCGTAATATTGTACCAGAAAGATAAAATTCGATTCGTTGCCTATTGCCCACTTTCGCTTTCAAGCTTCCGGTAGATTCGCGATTAAAATTTACGTCCGATTCAACTGATTTTTTGGTCGTGATTGCATGCTTATTCGGTCAACTTTGATTGCGATTTAACTTTAAAACACTCGGAATCGGTGAATTGTCTTGAGTGCGCTAAGTTTCCGTCCAGTCTAGACTGACTAATCCTAGACAATAACACTAAAAATACTCCGATCTTATCCGATGAGATACAGAGATGCGGCCAATATGAAAACTAGATATATTATTATTGATATTAATATTAATGTACGTATTAGTTATGAATGATACAGATAGACCACCTTTAATTTTAGCTGGAATTTAGATTCATATGTGTTATTTGTGCAGTCTTCGAAACCTTGCAGTTACAGTTTCTTTCTTTCTTGGATTGTAATAAATATCCTCAGATAAGGATTGTACTCTTTTTTCCCCAAATTGATTGTACACTTTTTTTTATGGTTTGAGGTTGGCAGCTCTGCACTCTTGTTGGACTTCATTTGTTTATAATCCAAATATTGTTTTCTTATAACCTATTTGATCAGTTATTTAGGTATGTTTTTATCATATTGCTGCTTGAGACTTATGGTTCATCTTTTCTTTAATTCATGCTTAACAATTAAAAACCTTGCTCTGTATTTGCAGTAAAATTCAAATGCAACACATGTGAAAATTTGTCTCCAACTCTAATATTTCTTCTTAACACAGTGTCAGATAGGAAAGTTGGTATTATTTTGTAGGATACTTTTGTCATTGTAGAGAACTTTAAAACACTCATACTCTTATTGCTCATTTTTATGGGCTATTTATCTCTTAGCAACATAGGTACTGAAGACAATATATGGATAGATTTACTTTCATCAAAAGAAAAAACAACCAATTGTGTATTCGGAAATTTTGTGTCTTTTATTTTATTTTCACATCTTTGGGGGGTCAATCAAATTTCTTTATTTGTGAACTTTTTCTCTTCTTTTTATAGCCATTTGACCAACAGAGTTCAAGTGGGATCCCCAGTGACAATGAAATTGGCAAAAGTTCCGCAAAGAATCGAAAGAGGTGAAATTCTTAGCTTTTCATTTTTAGAATAATGAAAATCAACTGATAGAATTTAATCAGATGTACTCAAATTGATTGTAGAAAAAAATATTGTCAATGTTTCATTTATAATGTGTTACCTATCTGTATTATATATTTTTTCTAATGTCCCATTTTTATATCAATAATAAATGTTCTTTATCAATAATTTTCATTCTTTAATAGATGAAGAAACCCCTAAACCAGTTTTTGAGAAGAAAGAAATAAACTGGGAAGAAGATATGCAACTCCATTCAAAATTCCTTGATCGCAAAGTAAGCCTCTTTTATTAACGATTTGAAATTTTCCTTTTGAAGAACTGCTTATAGGTTAAACATGCTTTGTTACTTTCAAGTTCTGTTTCCCTACACACCATTTTGATATGAACGCAATGATTTCTTATGCTCATTGTATGATGATTTTTGACAGTTTGCTTGTACTCATAGATCTAGGTGGTGCTGTAACTAAACGTAGAGACTTTAGATGTTTATTTGGATACAAAGAAAAATGTTTGCCGCTCTAGTAAATATGAAATTGATGCAGATCAATTATCGGTAGTCAAATTTGAATTGCTGTTCCGAATAAGAATTAATCATATTCAAAGTTAATTGATATGGACTAAGATTTTTGCTCTCTTTATTCATGTATTGCTAAGACGTCCCATCACTTTCTTGTTTTTAAATTCCAAGAGAAGGGATGTAGAGACATCTCTATTCACCCTCCCCTTTCCCTAAAATAAAATGCTTTTTGCAATATTTGGAGTTTATATTGACAAGATTTGGTAACGCGAACCTCAACACTTACAACTTACAATGAACATTACCTACCAAAGAATGTAATCGGGGCACTTATTCCCTTTGTTGAAAAATGATTAAATCTGAATTGCAGGAGGAGTTAAAGGGAGACCATGCAACATTTATGCGCAATCATCCCGAACTGAGAGCTCTTTTGGCCGACTTCCTTCAATTTCTGCTGCTTCGCAAACCTGATGACGTGATAGCATTTGCAGCGGAATACTTTTCAGCATTCTCCACATCAATGCCAGACACCTCCCCATATCTGGCCTCCAATGCTCCTACCCCATTTCCAGCTAGTAGAACTAATACTAGAATTGACGAGTTAAGAGCACCGACTCGATAAGAGCGTGTTAGATACACTTTTTATATTTCGTGGTTGTTAGGTTTTATTTTGTTTCAGGGTGGTATATAATCTAATATACATTAGTCTCTTCATACTGCTACTGTATTTTTAAAAATATTTTTAAAATCTCATTTATGATTAATATTGATAGAAACGCCATACAAGGGCAATATTTAGCATAATATGTCGGTAAAGCAAGGTTGAGGTTAGGAAAATGAAAAAAATGTCTATGATTTTTCAAAATTGATGTGGTTTTTCTAAAGTTAAAAGGAGAAAATTCAGTTTTCTCCAAAACTATGAGATTGCCACTCTTTTCAGTATTGAGAACAAAGTAAGATATTCTCTCAGGGTGACACATGTGCTAACAAATACGCAGATTTTTTATCTGTCTTGTTTTTATACAACGGTACACTAAAGGTTTGTGATGTAGGTACTTGTTTTAAGATGAAATTATTATAAACACACTATTCTTCAGCCCTGATATGTTTAATCTAGGACTTTATGATGATTATCATATTTTGTTGTGGTTTCCTTTTGAAAAAGAGTTGGGAGGGATGAATGCAGAAAAATAATAAAGATTACTTTTTTGAATATAAGATATATCAGTCATAGTGAAAAAAGTGAAAAGTATTTTGTATACCTGGTACCGTGATTTGTATTTATCTCCATAGACTACTGTGATAATTCTGTCTGCTAAAAAGGTGATATATTACTCAAGCATTAAGTTTATTCGAAATGGAAATGATTTTTATTTTCTTCACTTCTATTGTATTAATCAATGTTATGATTTGTTGTTTTTCATATTCTTTCTTTTGAAGCAAGAATCTTAGAATCTTCTACTTTTAGAAGTGTTTATACAGGTGGATTCCACATGCATAAAACTTGATTTATTTTATTTTTATACATTTTGTTAGCTGTTTTTATTCACAAGTCAGCCGTATGAAATTTTACGTAACTCTGCTAATAAATGTTTTTTTATTCTGTTTGTACTTATCATAGGAGTCAGGAATGGCTGTGGTACTTAGTTACAGTACTAGTGATGACTAAGAGCTATGGTACAACTAACTATTGCATTCAGTTTCTATGGTTCTAAAGCAGCTTGAAGATGTTAATTTATATCTATAAAATAACTAAATGAGATAATTTAAGATTATCATGGGTGACATTTTGAAATAAAGTCTTGTAACCACCATAATGAAATGAATAAGAGCATTAGAAAGATTATCATGTTTATATAATCTATATATATATGGTTTCCACTGTGGTATTTTGACAAGAAGTTGAAGTGTTGGTAGCACACAGCTCTTTTGTACAAGAACCAAACATTGTTTAAAATGTTCCTATCTCAAGTACTTTTTACAGCATTCATAAATTTTGAACTGAAGTGACAAAAAAAGTGGGTTTCTCTTTGTCCAAAAACTAATAATTGAGATGTAACTGTACTCTATATATACGTAAGAGGGTAAGAAACAAATTCTTGAATGAAAAATGGATGGATGGATGTCTGAAGTTGATAATATTGGATCTGACAAAGTGAGAAATAAATTGAAGGATGAAAAATGTTTGAATCTTTAAATTTTTGAGTTTCAGTTTGTTTTATTCCTTTTACTTTTACAGCTTAAGGAGCTAGAATCACTGGCCTTTAAGAAAAAAGCCCAATAGTTTTGTGAACATGTTGCACATAATAGTACATCTCCTTTGCCTCAGGCTATATTTTCATCCTGAAATAGCTAACATTCTAGCGTACAACGTGATAGTTTCAATGCAAAAGGCTAACAACTGGAGGTACATACTATAGGCCATCTCACCTGGTATTTATTTTATTAGAGCTGTCATGTGTAGCCATTTGATTGATTAAAGCTGCTGTGGTGGGAAACACATGCCAAGACAGGCATACCTAGGTTGGACCCCCTTTGGACACTGATTTGTCCCTCTATGAAGTAGTCAATGCAAGTCGATGCAATGCTGTGGTGTCCATGC
>JAUEKX010219710.1:10045-22365 GCA_031834005.1 Dendronotus venustus
ATTTTTAAAAATGTTTTTGCATCATAAATATCCTAAAATAGTAGCGTTTTTTACATTTAACGAACTTAGAGTGTACATACTACATCATAATCACATAGTTAAAAAAATACTATGGCATTACTACCGCCAGTTTGCCTCTACTAAATTTATTTTCCACCAGTTCTTTTTTTAATATTAGATCTAGAGCTGTTCACGATGAACTTGTATGATTTTTTTTTTGCTTTTGTTTTGTTTTAGATGTACCAATGCTCATTGTATGTTCAGTCACAAAGACACAGCAGCGTCAATCACCAGTTTGAGTTGTATGTCTGAATATTATTGTTTTGTTTTTGTAATTTCGATCACTGTACATCTGCTGCTTCTCTTTCAGTTGGTTTGAGAGAGGCTAAGCTTTTCAAAATTTATTCTTCCTTTTCTTCCTTGACTAAGAAAGTGTAATTAATATTGAATTGTCGACAAGGATAAATTGAAATTGGAGTAACAGTGGGCTGAATAATAATTTTCGTTAACACTGAGAGAAAAATTGTTTGACCCGGTTTTAAAGAAAATCCACGGAGACAACACGAGTTGCATATTAGCAACTTTTCATATTTTTGAATGGATTATGTGGTAATAAATGTTTGATGAAATAATAAAAGAAATTTTACTGGCGAACTTTTTGTATATTCAGTACAATATAATGGTTTTTCTTTTCTTTACAGCAACTCTTTGTAAGTTTTATCCTAATTGTATGAAAGTTGGTTGTATGTACAAACATCCTATTGCCAAGGTAAGTGATATGATGCTCCAAAGGAAGAAATTTTAGCGGGTTTTGTACAAATCTTCACGTAGATTAAATTTCGCAATTTTGCAAATTTACCAACCTTTTGCGACGCTAAATGCACGCGAAATACTACCAAATTGATCGATACTCCTCAATTGCGAAATTAAACCCATCTTAAATTCTTTTCACAGGCATGTCATTTTGGTTCGAATTGTACAAATAATGATTGTTTATATCAACACGATGACGATAAGAAATGGGTGGCAAGTATAGCCCATGTAAGGTAAGAAAGATTTTGTTTTCTTTTTATTCGATTAAATAGAGCAACCATTACTTACCCAGAAAGTGTTTTTTTGATAATGCTACTGTCAGTAAACTGTCTTTAGTTTAGATACCTACTCTAAGTTTCGCATTTGGCAGATTTGTCCCTGCTTGGTCTAGCCGCGAGAGCTTGTACACCCCTAAAATAATGAAATGTTCTATCATAATGGGAAAGGGAAAATTAACCCTTTCACGGATTACAAACGTTAAAAAAATGCTGACAAATCATCTTAGCTTATAACTGTATAAAAATATCGTTTTTTATAAGAACACTTTATTTAAATCGTCTTTCCAGCCTTACCAGAGTTGATATCTACTTTATACTGAATAAAATAGGCAAAGAATTTTAACAAAGATTTGTGATGTGGAACGGGAGAATACAGATATATAGAATTTACGAAAAATAGAACAGTTGGGCGAATCTATTTTGTAATTCTTTTTTTCTTTTTAAGAACTTTCGCAATTTTGATAAAAAAATGAAATTAAAAAATGAAAGTTAAAATTTAGCAAACGTTACAATTAGAGGTTCTCTTTCGGAAGGATGCTTAAATTTCTACTTTGGTCGAATTTATTTATTGATTGTTCTATATATTGCTTTTAGTGAAAGACGATTTGCTGTTACTGACAGTGGTGTTGTGTCCAATCCTGTTTCTATAACAACCACCAAATCATCTACGTAGTGAAGAATGTTAGCCAATGAGCGCCCATATTATAGGTTTTATTCCTAGCACCGCCACCATCTTTACGGATGTTCGGTTAAGCTCTTTTTATAAACAGCTTGTGGTATTCAGCTTGCTAACCGAACTAAATCTGCAAGGAACACTTGTTTTAAAATTCGAGAAGAATTTTCTGTCTTATTTTCGTTGAGTTAAGATATAGCGTTATTTTTATTTTTATTTTTTTTTTTAATATGGTTTTATTTTATATGTAGTTTTAGCCATTTCTGTGTTAGTATCCATCGCTTTATTATTATATTATATGAAAATGATTTCTAAAGATAAATAAATATAAATAATGATAAATACTTTTAATGAAAACTGAGCCTTAGTTGTATCACAAATTTGGGCATATTCGCTAAGGGGTTTGCCTTGAATTCATACTATATGGAGAAATATCCCAATAAATAACAATGAAATTTTCTTGGATAACTTTCTTTAAATAACTCGAATAAATCTGTATTCATGGATCATAAAATCATAAAATTTAAGCCACAAAAAGGATCGTCCGCTTTGTGTCTAAAGTTTTATAGACTTTTTTTAAAGTTTTTAATTTTGTCTTTCCGCTATGACTAATAAATATTCTTTTATCTTATTATTAAAAAAGAAGGTGGAGAACTTAGTTGAATTGACATGAAAGCCAAATTCACCATCAAACACAAATTGCGACCACAATAAAGAACAATCATTCAATACCCATTTGTTTTTTCACCTTTTTCTATTTTTCTTCTTATTCTTTTGGATCTACTACTCCCTTACTTACTTACTACTCCCTCCATTTATAAGGATGCAAGAACACACTGACTCTCAACCGTCATGTACCCTGTATCAGCAAAAATTAGTATTATCAACGTACTCGATATATTTATATAGTTATATGTAGATTTCTTCCAAACTGTAGTGTTTTATAAGAATGTTACCGGTTTGACACTTTTGAAAATCATAATAGACGAAATATAATTTAGAATTTGTATACAGGGTGTCCCACACTGACAAAATGCTCAGCCCATATTTGGTATGTCAATAAAAATTTAATTATGCGAAGCTATATCGAATACCCCACGCGAGGCTACTTTTTGTTTTCATTGCTTGTAAATCCAAGCAAACCAAATTTGATTGGCTGTAAAATAAATAAATATACGTTTTTATTTGTATTGTAATTAGATGTAACGTAGTAATTACTTCTGTGTATTCAATTAACATAGGTAAAATAAATAAGTGTTTTCAAAATTAAATTTTTCGAATTTAAAATGTATATCGTTGGAAATCTTTAATTTTGTTCTTTCCAAAATCGTGTACAAATCGCATTATTATAATTTTTTATTGACATGCTAAAAATGTTTTAAAGTTTCATGTTTTTTATCTCGTTCTATTTTTAAAAATTCGTTAATAACTTGATTTAATAAACCTTCAAAAAACCAAATGATATGGAATTAGCTATGATAATTCAATGCACAGAAGTAATTACTACATTATATTTAATTAGGGTGGCATTCTGTTCTAGGCCCCTTGATAGTTATTATTATAATAATCTCAAAACTAATTTAACGCCTCCTCTTTGATTAAAAACTATTTACATTATATAGAAAATTTGTTTTTTCGTCGCCATGACGAAATTCTATGAAGTGAATTCTTGTTGTGACGCAGGTGCAGTTTCGATGAATTGGCCAATCACATGGGAGGATTTCAAGTTATCCCGAGACAAATCTTAACAAAATGGCGACGAGAGCTGCGATGAAAGATATCGTTGGGAAAATTTTAGTTTTCTTGTTATTTTCTCCATCGGGCTAATTGTTTTTGTCTTTGATACCGGTTTATAGTAAATTATATTTATGCTCAACAAAGAAAATTTATTTTTTTTATAAGTTTTATCGCGATTGATAGAACATAGAATAGAAAGAGCCTTTTAGTTGTGTCACCAACAAGCAGTTTTTTAGCTAGCAGCTATTATTAATGATACTGTTTATCTGACTCTCTAAGCTAAGTAGGATAAAGAAGTTGTCAATACTTTTTGTTGTTTTAGTTGATATAGCCTCTTAGGTTGCTATATTGTAACTAGAAAGATTAATTTCAGTTTTATATATAGATATTAAAAAGTATTATATATCGATATATATATATATATATATATATATATATATATATACAATGTAATATGTCGTAATTTGTCTAATGCTTTTCTAAATTTGAGTATATTTTTCTTTTGAACTAGAAATATATAGTATTGTCATGTATATTGTATATTATATTAGTTAGTAGTATCTTAGTTTGTTATAGTCTATCATAAAAGAGAGAGACACTTTTGATTTCGAATGCAATGATAAATGAATGTAATAAATATTCGCACTCTTCAACTTTACAAAAGGACTGTCCTGCTTGTCAAAGTTGAATACATTGTTGATAAAAACGCTATCTTAGAAGTCTCTACTTTCGATCAGAAAGGACCATTAATTGATTTGAAGATCACACACAACTGAGAAAAAGGTATTGCACTTGGGAATACTGATCTTCTAACAATTGGAATCCTCACTGCAATAAAAGACTATATCAAGACCACCAAAGATTTTGAATCAAAACTACAACTTCGAGAAAATAAAACCAAGCAGGATCATCTGAAGCACAATGAGAAATCATTTAAAATCACTCTTTACAATTGAGCAAATTCAATTGTGAACTTGAAGAGTTGTTCATAAACCAAGAAATGGTTCCAGTGAGGAATTGACAATCTACCTTGTTACAAACATTCAGTGTAACAAGATAGCTGACGACTATAAAAAAGTTTAAAATCACCAATTAAAAACATTAACACTGTTTGACATCAAAAGGATAGGAGATAGATATGAAAAATTACATATTGTGGATTTTCAAAATTTTGAACATGTACCTTATTTTGAACCCATGTGGCCAGACTGATATTATTTATAAAGTGTTTATAGTAAGATGAAATGAAAGTGTATATATAATAAGTACATATAGAAGTTATGTTTGTTTACATCTTGTTCAAAATAAGGTAAGGGTTCAAAATTTAGCAAATCTATGGTAAAATCATTCATTGATGAAATGTCTAGACAAGAACTGGATGAGGACAAACAATTCAACAAATCTCAGCTCAATATCAAGCTTGATTGATTTAAAGGCTATGAATTAAAGACTGATTATTATACATTACATTCAAACTTTGAAAATATTGAAAAGAGACTTCTCCCTTCAATCTTCTCAAGAATAATCTCTTATAATCAAATTATAAAAACAGTGAAATTTTATAGCACAGATTGCAGTTCTCTTTGGAGTTAAATCAATGATGAACCCATAGGTAGGATGAGTGAATTCTTATGGAACAGAGTATATTATATATGTATTATTTTTTATTTTTAACATTTAATGGCTAGTGTCAAGTATATATATATTTATCAGATGTTAAAGGGTTTACATTTAATATTAAAACATAAATTAGTTTTAGTGCTTTTACTCCCATACTACATTTTTAAGCCAAGAAACTACATAATGGGGTTAATAAATCTTTGTTCATGGTGTTTTCCTGTAGTTTCACAATATTTCAGTGACATTGTTGTTATGTAACCCATTTTCTTAAGGCTACTTGAAATTGGAATATCATTGGCAATTTGTTATTTCACTACTTGTGCATATTTGTTACATATTTGTTATATACTATTTTTACACACATTTTGTTATTGTTTGCACATGTTGGATTTGGTTTAATCTTTCTTTGTTCCTTGTTTTATAGTAAAATAAAAAAAAACTGAGCTTGGTCAAATATAAAATTTACTCAAAATACTGCACATATATATCCTTATTATGTATAAAAAGAAGATACAATAATTGTGTGAAATGATGTATCAAGGTTTGTTTAAACTCAAGCTTCAAGCTAATTATTTTGTTGTTGTTTCCTCTTACTCTTGAAAAAAGAAAGAAACTTATATATACATATATATATATATATACATTATCTATATTTTGTATGGTTTTCATCATATCAAATTACACATCAAAAAGCTACCAATTTTGCTTTGTTTTTATTTATTTAACGGTATTGTTTCTTTTTATTGTAACTATTTACAGAACAGTAATCCTTTAAAAAATCAATAGTTCTTTTGTTTTGGAATGTACACAAACATATATATATATATATATACACACACATTAAATAAAATATATTGTATGATAATGAAAACTTACTACATATATCTACTATAGGTTTGTCTTGAGAATTTTACTTGGAGCTTTAGTATTCAAAGTAATGGATAAATACGAGAAAATATCAAAAATAGGTGAAGGATCTTATGGTGTTGTATTCAAATGCCGGAATCGTGACAATGGAACTGTTGTTGCCATCAAAAAGTTTGTGGAAAGTGAAGATGATCCTCTTATTAGAAAAATTGCAATGCGGGAAATCAGAATGCTGAAGGTAAGATATTTAAAGGGGAGATTAAAGCTAAATTGTTAAAATATCCATCTGGTTGCAATTAGGCATTATACCTCAGAGAATTTCTCTTTTAGATAAATAAATATTGAATTTTTGCCCATATTTAATCATCTTACATACTCATTCTTTTTCTTTATTATTTCAAAGAACTATTGATTATTACAAAAACGGATAATTCTTTCAAGTGTCAAGTCAAACTTTTCTTTAAAATATATAATATTTCTCTTTGCTTCAAAGTTTAGTAGAATCAAGTTATGAATAAACCCTTTTGTTGTTACTATTAACAATTGTTACAAATTTAATATATACGATTCAATATAGTTGATTATTATTATTAGTTATGAATTTTTACCCAGGATTGTTTCTTCAGTACTAATCAGTCTGCTATCAGTGAGAGTACTGCCTTCGTTGTGAAACACCTACAATGAAAACCTATATTTACTTTTTATTTTTGTTTTTGATTTCTAGTCACTCTTTTATTAACTCTTACATATGTTTGCAAACATACAAGAGTTTGTGACTTTATCCAGAATAGGCACTCACGGTGATTATTTCGTTACTACGAAGAATAAAGCCACGTTTGAAAGGAATATCTTTTCCTACTAAATCTCTTCCGTTTTTCATTTTAAGTGTCCCTTCAGATCAAATAATTTGCACCGATTTATATATGACAAAAGTGTTGTTTTCCCACAGCATTTTTGTTTACATTAACTGTTTTTTGTTGAAGGAGGGAAACCAAAAAAGAAAGAAAGAAAATCACGAGGATTTGTTATTGTTAGGAATAAAGAATCTGGTTGTGAATGAAACACTATTATTGGTTAAAACAAGCAGGTCACTAACGATTCCTGATTAAACAATTCTATAGTGTCAGATATTAGTTTCATGATAAAACCGGCTAAAATATTTCACTACCCGCCGATTAAAAAATCTTAGGGATCTTAGGAATAAAATTGTATGATCAAGTAACTTGTCAGATATTAAAGGTTATCAAAATGTTTAATGTTCAAACATGTTTACACAGAATAAAGTAAATGTCAACACATTGTATATAATTTCACTATTTTGTCTAGACAATTGGCTGACTTAAAACATTATCTCCAGTGCGGTCTTACTTACCTATTATCTATACCACTATATGTTACTTGATATTATTACTTACATATATGATTATTTATATCATTACTTATTCCTCCTAAGGATTATCCAATCGGTTTTCTCAAGCAAAGTTTTTCACTCATAAGGAAAATAAAATTTCTCTACTTAGGTGTTCGAGTTGATAATTTATTCGCCATTTTAATTGTTTCTCGAACGTAATGTCTCTTTGTCTTTGTCTTACTTGATTTTAAATTTGGATGACTAGAGGACACATACATAGCAGCAGTGAAAAAACTAAGCAGATTTAATTGTGTTTTCTATTCATTTTGTTTTTTACAGCAACTGAAACACACAAATCTTGTGAACCTGCTCGAAGTGTTTCGAAGGAAACGAAAGTTACATTTAGTCTTTGAATATTGTGATCACACAGTGCTCAACGAACTAGAGGAGCATCCCAATGGGTAAGAAGATATGTCCGTTATACATACTTGACCTCATTTACATGGAAATTCAACTTTTCCATTTTCTTTGTCATAGTTTCAAACCACTCGAAATGAGCTCATTTCGGTGTCGAATAAAGGGGCGGATTTATATCCGTCATGACAGTAGAAATATTATTCATTTTGCGCCAGAATAAACTTTTTTTCATCCTTTCCTTTTCTTGCATCAAAACTGAAAGGGAATCAAGTTAAGAAAGAGATTGCAATGTACACTTCCTGATTTAACGAACACCTTGCTTTAGTGACAACTACGGTCAGCTTTTTATTTCGAACTGTGTAAGGGTCTATCTGAGTATCAAATATTTTATTGTGTTGTATTTACACTGCAGTATAATTAACTGTAGTATTCGATACCAATAACACTGTATTTCCCTTTCATTTAGAATTTTTTATTATAAATGAGCTACACACCCTTGCATAAACTCTTAAATGAGTTTACTATTATCTCAGACAAACGAACAAGAGTTTCTACTGCTTACTAATAATTAATTTTGAGCGTTAATTAGTTTATGATTAATTAAGGTTTTTATTAAATATTACAGAGGTTTTACCTAACATCCTTGTAATTTATAGGGTTGCTGAAAGCCAAATCAAAAGAATTATATATCAAGTTTTATCGGCAGTTGAATTTTGCCACAAAAACAATGTAAGTACACATCTTTCTACTACTTGAAATTTATTAACATTTCCTGTCATTTGTGACTGGAATGTTTCTTGATTGCCGGCACCTATTGAAAATGCACGATTCTAAATTTCACAAACACATCGAATTTTCAACTGGACGCTTACTAACGCTATGTTGATTAAAATCGCAACATTCTCGCTGTCACACTGTTTGATTTCTCTTAAATAGAGGCTTATATTCATCTTCCTTTATTTTGAAATGGTCAAAAGTTACGGCCCCCGGAAGTAGACATGGTATTTCGGACTCAAAATGTGTAGGTTGATAAATCAGCTCTTTATCTACATTTCGTTCAAACTTTTCTTTTACATTTCGGAGTTTTTTCCTATTCCCTAATCCCAGCCTTGGTGATGTTTTACAGGGTTCTTAATTTTTTTGATTCCAGAATTTTTTTAAAAACTTGAATTTTTCAGAGCGAAACTTCTTTTCTTTTTTTTTTCACAGTGTATACACAGAGATGTGAAACCAGAAAATATTTTGGTCACAAAAAATGGTATCGTAAAATTATGTGACTTTGGATTTGCCAGGTTACTGAGTAAGTTAATTTAAGTTTATTTTCGTTTAAAGTCACTCCTGGTGTGTCTTTGCATTCGTATTTAGTAGAATGTCTGTTAATTTTAAACTGTAATTATGTGAGAAATTGCCCCGGTAATTTTCCCAAATCACTCCCTATTTAGACATGTCTCATCGTCAGAGGTTTTGAAAAATACATCTTAATTGAGACACAAAGAGTTTTAAAATAAGTATTAATCAAAATGGTTGTACTAGATATTACATCTCGTCGTGTAATTCATTATATAATTCTCAGTCAACAAAATCTTATTGAGCAAATGCTATCAGAGTCACTGCAGAGAACAAAACAAAACAAATAAAAATATGATACAGTTAACTGACTATTGAGTTACGAACGTAAAGAAAATTCATCCAATTTTGCGTGAATTACTTATTGGTACTTATACCAAATTCAAACCAAACAATTTATTCAAACTTACCCTAATTGATCTGTTTGATTTCAAATCAGCGAACATTCCCTAAAGGTACATCCAAATTAGAAACTAACAGTGTTAAAAAAAAATCCATTATTTCAGCGGGACCAAGTGATGAGTACACGGACTATGTTGCCACCAGGTGGTATCGAGCTCCTGAACTATTGGTTGGGGACACCCAGTATGGACCAGCTGTAGACGTGTGGGCGATCGGTTGTGTGTTTGCAGAACTCATATCTGGTTATGCTTTATGGCCAGGCAAATCGGATGTTGACCAACTGTACCGCATCAAAAAGACACTTGGTAATTTACGAGATATTTTGTTTAATTTTGAGTTTTTCGCAATCAAGGTCAAATTCATTGTGGGAGGCCTACTCGACCTTCTTATCGCCAATCAAAGTCTTATTCAATCAATCAGACGAGAAGTACAAATTTATAGGCCTAAATAAAAATATCTCACTCTACTAGTCATTACCAGACTGAGAAGAGTTTGTATGCGAATAGAAGATTCAATCCAAGTCGTCATCCGTAATCTATTTCGTCGAACGATAACGTGACAATCGTTGTGGGTTCAACGCGTACGGCAATGTTCTGACAAAATTCTCAAGGAAAAAGCAAATTATGTAGATTAATGGCAAAAAAAATTGACTTGTAACCTTCATTGGTCTCATAGATTTGTTTCCACCTATTTACACTTTTACACGATTTGCACCAAACAATTTGTTTACAAATTCCCTTTTTTTTTTGGTTTTGTTCTTTCAGGTGATTTGATTCCTCGTCATGTAGATATATTCAGAAGCAATGCATTCTTTAGAGGCGTCAATATCCCAGAATGCTCTAGGAAGGTAAGTACTTAGGTATTAAACAATTGCAGGTACTCTTACGTTACGTGTATATCAACTGCTACACTAATATAACATTTCAAAATGGAAACGCATAATTGATACACCTTTTTAATTTTGATCCGATAAACCAATTATATCCTTTTGTTTTGTTATACTATATTATAATTATATTTTTTCTCTTCAGGAACCACTGGAACTTCGTTTTTTAACTACTAAACTATCTCTATCGTTTGTTAAGGTAAGATGAGGATGGTGAACACGTTGTGTCGTTATTTTGAATTATTTTGAAAGGTCCTTTCAATGTATAGGAGGAAATGAAAATTGAAAAATGTACTGAAATATTTTGATTTTTTTTTTTGTTCGAATAACAGATCATATGAATATTCTTAGAGCAAAAACTTATTCAAAAGAAAGTCATCCAAAGATTTTTTTTTAAGAAAATTGTTTTTTGTTTTTTTAGTTTTTTTTTACCATCAAATTCTTCCTGTTTTAAATAAGGCGTGAGTATCCAGGCTTCCTGCATAGTTGTTAGATTCTTTATACAAAATTTAAATTTCACTTTATATTGCCAATAGTCACTCCATCCCTCCCAATATCCTCGAATAAGTAGGAATAAGTATCGATAAATTTAGTCAATTACGTTAAATTTCATTTTGTTTCTTTAGGCATGTTTAGTCATGGAACCATCTAGCAGGCTAACGTGTACTCAACTGAAGAATCACGACTATTTCAACGGATTTAGAGAACAATTCGAAACAGAACTTCAGGTACGCATTGCATTCTCTCCTGGCTACTGACTGCAGTTCAAATCCAGTTAGCTTTTTTCTCTAGCTTTTTCTTGATTTCCCTATTTGGTATTAGGTAATTTAACCACCATTTTTGGATAATATGTTCCATTTATTTTCTTCAAGTAACATTTTTCTAAAACAGCAGAATGTTTTGAGATAGCAGATGGCGCAAGGGTAAAAGAAGAAACTGACAAATTCGATTGTATGTTTATTATTGTTCTTTTCATATCATAGAGCTTGTCGTCTTCAAATCGAAATAAGACGAAACGCACTGGGTACAAGGTATGCAATTTCCCTGCACATAACGGGCTTGAAATAAAAAAATAAAAAAATGTTTTCGATTATTCCTTAGGTTTCTAGTACTAAAATATTTGAATATCGAGAGTTTACCATAAAGCATTATGTATCAACATAATTCGAACCTTGTTACTTTGCTTACTAATAGTGAACATGAATCAATTATAACTACCACAACATTTCTTAACAAACTTTTAATAAAATATGAAGCATGTTACCAAAAAACATCAACTTAAAACCCATATGATCATTTTTCTTTCAGACTCGAGAAACGCGTCCCGTAAAAGCAACAACAGAAAGCACAAATATGACGTCATCGACAACTAATAACTACCTCCCGCACCTTTCTGATGTATCCCATCCAACCGTGTATGACAAAGGTAAGGAAATTTTGGTTTTCCATTTCGGGCCTTTTAAATAAGTATTTTCGTCTGTTTACCCCCATTAATGGTCTCCAACGAGCTTGTGTTCCTTGACCATCAAATTAAATATTCCAACGCATAAACAAACCTCTTATTGCTACCAGTTCAGATCAAACCAGTTCACATGTGGCTTACAGGATCGTCTGTGAAGGAGAGCGAAGACAATGACTTTTTTAAATAAATTGCTGATAATTCTCTCCTACACACAAGTTTGTTGATCTTCCACCTCTGTAGCTCAACGAGGAGAACTGACGGGGTTTTTATCAAACAAATTTTCATTCTTTTTAATTCTCAGATCACCGAAAGGAGCGCAAGAAATTTGACAGCCATCTACCATCCATACCACCCCGATAAGCAAAAAGAAAAACGCAAACTGAATTGCATAAACCATTATATGTCATAATAATAATAATAATAATAATAATAATAATAATAATAATAATAATAATAATAATAATAAT
>JAUEKX010219711.1:0-10432 GCA_031834005.1 Dendronotus venustus
AAAATTCTACTAAAATTTGGCTAAATTTCTACTAAAATTCCTCCTAAAATTTATATTCCTAGGCGTGGGAGGCCTGCATTTTTTAGGTGTGCACTTTTGTTTGGGTTACAGTGCATCTTACACCAATTATCAACATGATTTCCAAAGTGAAAAATAAAAAATTAACCAAAATAATTTAGTCAAGTTTCTGTTTCACTCTATTGGATTTTGCTGTATGAAATAGTCCCTTTGAGTACATTTCAGATAGGGTAAGATTTCAGTATTATTCTGCTTTTAGCAGAATTCTGATTATTTTATTAAATTCTGATCTGCATTTTTAAAAACTTAATAATATGAAGAAAAAAAAGTGCTTCAATTTTCAAACTTAACAATATTTTTTCTTACCAATCTTCTGGAACTGATCCATTGTTAAGATATCGTGTAAATGACCATACACTTGACTTTTTGATTCACAATTTATGAGTTCTTTGATATTCACAACAATGCCACAAGGTGTAGCAAAAACCAATACTCCTATAAATTATTGGCATGGTAAAATTAAAAACTGCCAATACAAGTTAGAAACAAAATAAAAACATTTTGCATTTAAAAAGGTACTTGCCTGCACTCTTTTTATTTTTTGCAACATGTTTGGACTTTTCTGTTGAACATTTCAGTTTTCTTTCTCTTCCATCTTCAGAAATGTACTCATCTTTGTCATTATCTTTCGCAAAACCATCACTAAAGTATTGTTGTAAAAGAAACCAATTAAAAGCACATCTCATGGCATTAATCTCGAGAAACATAAGAGATATTTGTTACACAGTTTTTATAAACCCTAAACTCTTAATTTCCTATTGTATAAGACACTGTCAAGGAACATGCATAAAACAAAGAAATAATATGTTTCCATATTTATTGCCCCCAAAAAAATCAATCATAAATAATAGTTTTAAAAGTTTGTATTTTAACACTTCAGAGTAGAATTTCCATATATGCATACCTATTAAGATAGTCAAAGTATAAATGTTATGCAGGGTAAAACGTGTTTTAACATTTAATACAAATTTACCTGGCATTATGTTTCAACTGAATGCTGGAACCTGTTGTATTTTTCCCAATGTGAGTTATTTTTCTAGTTTGCCCAAAAGAAATTTTTTCTTGAAAAACTACTGTATTTTCACCTTGGTGGAAATGTTTTGGTAACTTTTCATCTCTTACCCATGTTGTGAGACCAGTATGCCAAAGTACCTATAATAAAGGTTTTTTATTGTTATAACTTTTATTATTGGTCACTAGCCTTTTAAAAAACAAAATACCATACTAAAATTGAGTTAAACAATTTTTACCTTGTATAATTTTGAATTTCTTGTCTCTTTAACTTCCAATACTTTAATAACACCCAATATTTCATTTGAATTGATCTTTTGTTCCTGTTCGTCCTCAAATTTTGTTGTTGTTTTTTCATGTTCTTCACATACATTTTTCCCTTGTATTGGAGTATTCATACAACCTAAAATAATGTTAGTATTTTGAGAAATATTTAAATGTTGCAATGATTTTAACTTGTTGCTTAAAAATATTTTATATTGGATATTACAGTTAGGAAATATTACAACTTATAAAATGAATTACCAGTCACTACTTGACCTTTCACTGTTTTGAATGTAAGTGCAGTAATTTCTTTTGCTGAGCAAACCTGTCTGCATGTTTTCATATTTCCATCAAGTATTAACACATTTGAACATCCTGGTTTTTGGCATGAATGTGCTATGAATTTAAAGTTTAATATCAGTGTATATAATAAATATTTGTTTCACAATTAATGTCCTAATACCATTTTAAAATAAAGTTTAATTCTTGCTTTTTGAAAGTGCAGAAAAAATTAAATTTCCAGTTTCATTTTGTATCATGGTTAGCCACCAAGTCCGAAAAAAAGCAGTAAATTTTAATAAAATCAGGAAATTCAAAATGAAAATAATAATTTATAAAATAAAAATGTTTTTTAAAAAAGTGTGTATTACAACAAAAATCAGTAGAATCAGGGAAATGTAAATTCTCATTAGCAATCATTTCATTACATTTCTATATAACTTAGCAAAGCTGATTTGTAATTTTGGAAATTTGCACCCTATTTACCCAAATGTAGAAAAGGAATGTTAATACTCACCTCCCCATTTCTCAACAAATTTGATATAAAATTGTTCATTGATATCGTTTATGAGATCATTCCTATCAACAATGCTTTGAGTTGTGTTAATGCCATATTTTTTGAAGATTTTTATTACCAAATGTAATAAAAATCCATCTTCAAATCTTCTATCCAAATATTTTCTGTCATTGTTGATATCTTCTAAGCAAATTCTACAGAAGTAGGAAGAGCATATCAAAATAAGTATTGAAATTATGAATTTGATTGTTACATCTAATAGCAAGTTTGAACATTTTTCAAGGTGTTGCAACAGCTGTTTTCTTTTAATAAACTAAAAGTTGTAAAGAGAAAATTGATAACTTTAAAAACACTAATCAAATATAATTTAAGATTATAGATACAACTAACAAGGTGTCCAACTTTTTTCAATGATTAGTTTGCTGTGCATCTTTGTGTACCTCGTAATTATTTCTGTATTAATTATTTTTTTATTAGTTTGTGCTGAACCGCAATAACTGGTATTTCTTATCATTTAATTGTGGTTTATTCAAGTGTATGTACTTTTTTGGAAAGTAATTCTATAATCTTGATTACCTTTTTCTTTTTAGTGCACCATTTTTCTGATCGATGTACCCATTTTTACAGTTATAAATTGAACATTTTGCTCGGAATGGCATGCACGATATGTTTAATTCCCATTCATATCCTTCAAGAAATTTTTTGCTGAAGGCCGTGTCTTCAGTACTGAGCAGCCATTCAGATTGTTGATTCAAATCCAACTTCCTTATTTGATCTTCACTGTAAAAGGTAGGAAACTCTGTAATGTTGCACTTTCGACATCTATTTGCATATCTTCTTCCCATCTATAGATTAAATATTATTGTTAGCCATAAGAAGTTGCTCCAATGCAAATTTGAGACCATTTAATGTTTTCATAGTAATATCTTGAATGATTTGGGAAACCAAAGAATATAAACTGAAATGTGCCTCTTATTCAAACGAAAATAACACTTTTGTACTAAAAGAATGGGTGACTCAAATTGACATTCAAATCATATGATATTATAGGTATTGACAATTTTTTATCACAACAGTTCAAAATATGATATTTAACAAGTACCTTTGTACCATTATCACTGTATGTAACAACAATACTTGGTTTGTTGTTAAAAAACAATTTTGATTTGCATTTTCTGCAATGTGTCATTGGTACCAGTATTTGAACTAGACTTATGGGATTTATATCTTCTGCTAGGTTTTTTCCTTCAGCAATAAAAATATTTATCTCTTGTTCTGATGGTAGGTTCCCTGTGTCAAACACCTTTTGATAACAATACGGGGCAACTTGAGTAGAAAACATTGTGGATCCAAAGTGATCATACACTTGAAAAAAGTTAAATAGAGTTTTACTGTCTTTTTTTATCTGCATCTAAAGATAAAGTAAATTGTCTTCCAGTAATTTTGTGATAGTAAAAATTTGCTAAATAATCGTCATCTAAAAATACATAGGTATATACATTGCTAAGGTATAAAATTAAAGATTTTACTATTTAAAAAGCTTATTTCTTTGCATTTACATTTAAGATAATGATTGTAACTTGCTGAAGATTTTACTTAGTAATGAAAGCTTCCAACAGTAAAACCAAAAGTCAACCTTGTATATTTCATACAAAAATATATGACATACAAAAAAAATCATAACAAAAATAAGAAAATTTAGGGAAAGTGAATGTATGTTAATCATTAAGTGAACTTAAATTTGTACATAAAATTGTAATCTTTTAAAAAGTGCATAAATTTAATACCCTAGAAATATTTTAAAACTTTCAAATAAAATTATTGATGATTTGAGTGAAAAATTGAGTTTCACAATTAAAAATCCACAAAAACTGTTGAAAAAGTGGGTTTTTCAGAATAACAGACTTGCAACAAATCAAATCTTCTTTGTATTTTTTCTACACTTTAAAAAAATCTCTATATAACATCCTAAATCTTTATTTGTTTATTATAGTTTAGTTCTGCATGTAAAACAGCAAGATCTATTTCCAAGTCTTCTATTTTCTTTTTTTGTTCGTCTACCTCTACCACCAGTTTGGCATTTTCAAACTTGACTCGCTCTTTCTCGTCAATGAGGATACCATTCATTATCTCCAGATCATCAGAGATTTCCTTCAGTCTGAAAAAAAAATTAAATTATTAAAAAAAGTTACATTTTTTATTAAAAATTTTTAAACTTTACAGCAAACGACATGAAAGAAATTAAGTTTGTATTGATCATAAATACTATACCTTTGGTATTCTTCTGCAAAAGATACATCTATATATAATGTGATCACATCTTCTGCATTAGCCTTTTCTTTGCATACTGGACAGTACTCCCAACCAAAACTAAACCATGTAGTTGTGCAACTAAAAATAATTATTTTCTGCTGTAATGTTTTAGTAAAATTAGAATTCGTTGAAAATTCATTCTGTTGTCCATAGTTATATGTATGTGTGTATATATATTACCTTTTCCCAAAGACATGGCCACATGGTAATGCAACAACAAAGTGCTCTTTACTTCCCATTCTTCCAAGGCATATTTGGCACTGAAAAATGAATGTTCTTTTGTTTCATAATATTTATGTGTAAGTTAACTCCTTTATATGTAATAACTACTAATAAAGTAGCTATTTTCCTTTCAAATTAAATCTGTGTCATCATGTTTTATAAATTATTTAAAGATGTCATAATTTTGTACTTACACATAGTATGTCGTTTTCTTCATCTTCTGTGTCATTATCCTATAAAGAGAATAACAAATTTACTTTCCCTTATTTATTATTTTTATGTTTTTTATATAACATGATTAAACAAAAACATACTAGGTTGTTGTCAGGAAGTTCTTCAAAAATATATTCTTCATTTTCCATTTTGAATTAAACATGTAATGTTTCTGTATTTAATTTTTTTCTAAAAATAAAATTTATTATAAGTTCAAACTTTTAAAAACCAGCTTAATATTTTGAACCAAAGATCCAATTATGCTTGTTATACATTAAAAATTTCTTCTACAACAAATTGGGCGTTTGCACATATTTAATACATTAAATCAATGTTGATCTTTTTCTTTGATAATATAAATAACCATTTTATTAATCTGATTTAACAATAACATAATTTAACAAAGTAACAAAAGAGTAACAAAATAATCATAAGTATCTGAAGTATCAGTATACATATTACATATATTATTTAAAAGTAACAAGATTTAGACAAAAATAAAAATAATACAAAATGGACCAGTATACTTCACAATCATTTGAAAAAGACACAAGTATTGTCAAACTTTTAAATAGCGTGTTTTTTTCAATCTTTTGTATATATTCTTTATTAATAAAGACGGGTCCCAGCCAAAAAAATCGTGAGTGAAATTTATGAAAATTTTATGATTTAAATCGCAGTACCAAAGAGAAGTGCAATGAAAAGCAAGCTATTTTCCCAATTTTTTGAATCTAAGTAACAACTCGAACAGATGGTCCATTGACATGTTAGGAAAAATAGTGAAATTTATGAAATTTTATGACAAAAATACAGATTTTATGCTATTTTTATGATTTTATGCTCGCTGGGAGCCCTGTAAAGAAAATACTTTGTAAAAAGTAAAAGTACTTTGAAAGTTATGTACAAAATAACAGAAGATTTTTTAACAAGCAAAGCATATTTCCGTTTTCATCGGTTTCTACCACCAGTTCTAAATGTTCCTCAATGAGTGATGATACTAAGAAAGAAAAATTAAATGGTCAACAATAAAATAACTTTACAAAATATTTACTTGCTATTGTCATTGCTGTTTTCAATAACTAGTGATTGTTTTTATATTTGCATATCAAACTTCAGTTTCATTACAAAGGATACTGACAACTTTTTAACATTTCTGTAATCAACTGTAACAAAAAACAAGCTCTTGTATACATAAACAACTTACTCCTTCATCAATTTGGGTGTTTTCGTTTTTTTGAAACATTGAAACAATGTTGATGTTTTTCGCTGTAATAAAACAAGAATTTAAATATTGTTATAATACTATGTATGTGCTGGAGTTGTGTTAAATCAAGCCAATTTGATTAACATTAACACAATTAAATATTTTTTAATTTATAATACATTCATTTTTAAAATGTTGCATATTTATAAACAAAATAGGAATGCTCCTTACCTTTCATTATCTTCCTGGTAATAACTTTGCGAATATTCTTCAAAGGAAATTCCGATTTGTTCCAAAGTTTCCTTTATTTTCTCATCGGGAACAATTTTTTTAAAGTAAAGTGTCTGTAAAAGATAAACGATAGTATTTACTATTTCATAGATTAAAGTTACTTAGTTTTAAAAAAAATATTACAATTCATTGAATGTGTATTGCTTTGTTTTGTTCATTTATGTATACTTACAGTACTATTATTGTTGGCTAATCTCCGTGTTAATTTGCCAAGACCGTCCATTTCTAATTCTTCAAAGATTTTGGCCGTGAATGTTGCCAGCGTAACGTCTCCCTTCATTTGCCTCAGCCTATTACTTTTGACAGTGATAGGTCCAGAAACAACTTTCCCTGCAATGGCTATAATCGATTTCTTTGCCAGTATTACCTTGTCAGAATTGTTGCACTTTTTTATATCTACTCCATATAATGTTTCTATGAATGAGAGTAGAAAAGATAATAAATAATGAAATCTTTTTGTAGAAACAACTTAAAATAAGTCAACGAACAGATTAAACAACTCACCAAGTTGTTTGAGAGATATTTTTACAAAATGACAAGCAAGATTCATACTGTTCTCTCCAACCAAGATCACCTCGTCTTCAGTTGTTTCCTACAATGAAATAAAAATAAGATTTAAATACTCCTCTCTGAATAAGCTCTTGAAAATTATCATATGTAAACATAATTTCTGTTATACAAACTAACTTGTCCATGATAAAAAGAAAGTTAACATAACAAAGGCTTTTTAGATAATTTTAACCTTTGATTGAGGAAAAGCATTGTTTAAGGTTTCTTCAAACCACTGCAAAATGTTAACATCATCTGCTTCTTTACAGTGTTTTTCCATTTCTGAATTCATCATTTCGATCACACACGACATTCTTAAAATTTGTGTCTTTCCTCGATTGTAAAGACCTAAAAATGTAAGGCGGTAATAATAAAGATTTTCTTCTTAAAATTGTTCATAAAATGGTCTTAAATTAAATCTGCAAAGTAAATTTATAGTTTTACATAATCAAAATAATTATACTAAAGTAGATTCGTACCTGATAGAAAATTGTTGTCTTCATACTTTTCAGCTAGCGCCTCAAAATCATCATGAGTTGATGTGAAAATTAATGATGCTTTTTCACTCAGGTTGAACCGAGCTGGGGAAACAGACACCTTGAATATTTTCTCGTTTTGATATTCTGTACAATTTTCGCCTGCTTTATATACATTTGTCAAGGACTCCACTGTGAAAAAAAATTATTATATGTGTTATAACTTACAATAAGTGGAGCTGTAGCCGAGTGGTTAAGGCACTCGACTCGTAACCTGTTGGTCAGGGGTTCGAGTCCACCACCGGTCACAGTTGCAAGGATACCTCTTGCTGCCAATTGCCATAGGTTTCCATTGCGGTTGTTGCGCAACGAAGGTAGGACGCTCATTGATAGCAGTCTGATTAGTACTAAAGAGACTATCCTGGGTAAATAATAATAATAATTTTTTAACAAATTTAAAATATCAGAAATTGTATACTTTTATTTACCTACCTAATACTTCGATCAACTCGTCTAAGTTGCTTTCCTCTTCTGATGATACCTCAAGATCTCTGAATTTCGAATACATAGGCTTTGGAAAATACCAAAGGAAGCTTCAAATGTAAAAAAAAAATATTATTGCTAATTATCATAGTAGTTCAAGTTAAAAAAAAATTGTTCGATTCATTACTATTGCTTTTGGTTACTATAAGATATTAAGTATTTAAAGCTACCTATTTGCAAAGCTCACATTTGTGCTTGTAATGTCCATGATAACTGAAGTTGCCAATTCAGGCTGAGTGAAGCCCATCATTGACATATGGCTATTAGTCATGTTATAATTAGCATTGCCAGTTACTAAGGTAAATAAGCAAGAAAATTTGTTAACTTGTACATGTATTTACTCTTGAATATATACAGTATACCTAAATATATAAATTGGATTTAGCACAAAACTATGTAACTAGTATGTTATTATATTAAGTTTAATTTTTTTTATTTTAGTCTTACTAGTTTCTCTTCGTTTTGACCCACCATTAAACATTGATAGAAATTCAGCCTGATTTGTGTCGTTAGACGTTTTTCCTTTCCCGATTAAATAAACGCTTGTTGTTGCAAAGAAACTCGTTAGTTCATCACTAAGGCATAACATCCTTCCACCGTTTATTGCCATTATCTCGCCAAACTTTTCCTATGACAAAATATTAAGTTATAATCAATCAGTCTTTAAGTGCTTTAAAATTGCTTGCAATTAATTATTTGGAACAGGAAAACTAAGTGTTGTGCTCCAAATTAAATTTGTTAAAAGTTTGCTTCAATACTGTTTTTGTAGGTATTTTATTTAAATAGTCAAAGCAAGATTATCAAATCAGATTAAAACTAAATGTCTTTAAATAAATAAGTGATTACCCATGTGCAATGTGGCATGATAATGTCTCTTCCCAAGCGACGAGGATTAAACATTCCAGTTATTTCCATTTTATCAATAACTTTTACCAGTATTTGACTGATAAATTTATGTATTGTGGATTTCCCTCTACCTAATATTCAGATATTAAAAAAATTCAGCATGGATCTGGAAACTAGAAGTCAAATTGCATTATTTCTTACATTTGGTACATTAGAAATCTGGTTTATGCTCATGACAAATAAAATCCTGTCAAATAGGAAAAACTAAATTTGATTGATAGTTTCACAATTCAATAAAATTGTGTTATAAGAGTGTTTTGTTAAGATAATTATTTCTCCAATAAATAGAGGAGATGAAACGATTTTTGCACAATGCTAAATTAAATATTGTAATACTTATATTTGTGAATTGATATTATCTTTTCAGTAATGTTATGTGAGTTTGTGTTATTTTAATTAATTTAGTTACCTGTCTTCATACACAGAACTATCCAGAGTTGAACACTTTCATTCCATCTGGTATTTGCTTTTACTGTTGCATGTCCCACAGCAATTGAAAACATAGAAATGATAGTTAACAATATGGTAACTGGAGTTTGTTTCATAGTCTTTGCCAGCAAGTAACAAAGCTAGGTAAGAATAACATTTTATGAATACACGTTGTATTTTTTTTAATAAGAAACTTGAAAATTTTTAGAGTCTCCCAAACGTTAAGAAACTTACTACTTTTTCATTAAAGTGTAAAGCACTACAGGTTAAAATGTTCAAAATTCATATTTTTAAACATTTTTAAGGCTCGAATTTTAAATATTTGAGAAACTTGAGGCTTAACCTAATGCTTAGGTTTCTTATTAAAAAAAACAATGTGTAATTGGCTTAAATTGAATTTCAAACTACTCTTTTATTTAAATAATGCATTTGACTTAAGTTCAAGTTGCAAGCTTAAAAAATCCATGACTGTAAAATTTACTTCTTTCAAATCCAAATTTATAACAAAGAAAACAGTAGATATAATTATTTTATTCAGTGCTCGATTTAGAACTTTTGCTGCCTAATTGTTTCAAGCCTAATAACATGACCTAATGAAGTACTTTCCCTTTTAAAATGACTGATAAATTTTTTAAAGAAAAAAATGCATCTCATTCAGCATAGTCTAATTATTCATTGTACCAAACTTCAATTAATACCATTAAAGCACTTTTTCTTTTAAAGTAGAAAATAATTATGACTAATATAGTAGGTGTCAATAAATTGAAAAAAAAAATGAAGGCTAAAATATTAAAGTGGGATTGCTTTTCGTAATTACATTGTAGGGTGTTAACTAAGTCATTCGCGAAAATTCATGCTTAAAACGGATTGGCATTTTTTAAATTTCTTGAGAATTAAGAAAGCAACTTTTTAGAATTATTGTTTGCGGATGGATGTAGAACTGAACCTCGCTTATTTTGCCAAAAGTTTTCGATATATCGAGAAATTTATCTATCTAAAGTACACCTTTTTTTTTACTGAAACTCGCCGAAGCCTTCTAATGTTCTTAACTTTTTCAATTTGAAGCCTTAAAATGTTCTCAACATTTTCTTAATTTTTTGTCAAGGTAGCTAGTTTTTTCTATTTGTCTAGAGTAAA
>JAUEKX010219933.1:0-10430 GCA_031834005.1 Dendronotus venustus
GACACCAATCATTTTCAAACCGAATTCTGAACAATTTTGTTTCCCTGTACCAAATGAAACATGTTCACAATAAATATCATTTCATAATAAACATTGATTTAATTTTTCTAAAGTCGTTGTTAGAAATTGTATCGTTTTGATTTAAGAATGAAAATAAGCAAAAAAATCCACCATCATCTGAAATTTAGACATTCTTGTAAAAAAAGCTTTCATAACATATAATAAATGCATTCAATTTACTCCTAGTTGTTCCAATCGTATATATGATTGCCATATTAAAAATGTGATAGAAAAATAAAAATCTTGATAATTTATAACCCATATACACAAACGCTTCTGTCTATAAAACTATACTGTTTATATTTGGTTTGTCAATGAAAAGTTTGATTGATTGTTACATTGAACTCCAAGCAATATTGAAAAATTATTAGTAAAGAGTAATATGTAAAACTATTATCGATTTGTTCTTAATTATTCATTAATAAATATTACTTCTGAAAGAACCTTCCCATGGTTTAATATAGACGGTTCTAGAATGAAGTATCATTTGCGAAGGAGAGCGAAAGGATAATGATCTTGTAGTTTTCTCAGAGATAGCTGTCTTTTTACTCTCCTACGGGTATGTTATGCAGCACTTTACATATGCCTTTGATTTAAAGAGCACGTAATTTTTATTATAATTGCGTAATAGAAATTCGTGAAATGCATCAAAGAATTGGTGAATTATTTCTTTTGATAAAATGCAAAGTTACAAAACATGTTCTAAATATATTTTAGGTAAGCTTTGTTCATCATTGACAAACCTTTTATAGGTAATATATTTTCACAGAAGCGCTATAGATGACGAGGTAATGACTTCGAAATACAAAACTGACCTGTAGTATTTGCTATATTTGTTGTTGGAGGTGTTGTTGTTATTGTCGTTGTTATTGTGGGTGTGACGGTAGTGGTCGTTGTGGTAATGGTTGTAGTGGTCGTGGTTGTAGTAGTTTGTAATTCTACATTATGCACAATTGTTTTATTAATGCTATTGTCATCTTTACTTATCTGAACTCGATTTCCATTTTCATTTATCATATATACAATAGTTTTATAATAAACAGCAGTAGAGTTCATGGTTATACTACAGTTTTGATAACTTTGATTTTTCACTGGTATTGTTACATTTATAGTGGAATTGTAATTTTGTAAAAATGATACAAACATATCAATTTCACATAAACCATCATGTTCTGCTTCCCAAGTTAATATTGGACATCCTCTTTTGGTGTGCTTGAATTCTGGATTTCTAACATTAACTAATTCAAAAAGGAAAAACATCATTTTCTTCTATAAAAGTAATTGGATTTTCTCTTTTTATTGAACCGGACTCTCGGTTCTGATGAAATTTAGTAATATCAAGATATTTTTAAACAAATGTATTAAGCAGTTTATTGGACAAAGAAGATTTTAAGACCAACTTAGTTTTATGAATGTTCATGAAATTTCATGTGATATTCACATGGTTATGACTTTCTAGTGTTTCGGAAAAAAGTGTAATTGAAATTATAGGAGTTATCTAGTTAGAAAATATTAGTAGGAGTTATCCAAGAACAATAAATATAAAACGTCTAGATAAAACAAAAGAACAGTTTTAAGAGGCTATTCACGACAAATGTTTATTTGATAAATTACTTTCATTTTATTTCTCAATCGGTGGATTTCATCGGAAGATATTATTGTTATACTAGCCGGAAGCCCCCATTTCACTCGTTGGGCTAAAAGCTGAGCTTTGCAGTAATGGATATGCACACTTACTTCTTCAATAATAACGGTTTGTAAATTGATGACATCTTAGATTGAAACCCACGTATGTATTCAAATACTTTGAATTTGAGATACGGACACAATGGGCAAAATATCACTCAGTACCCTAAATGTTTAGTCAGTATAGCAATGTGCTTTTTATAAGACACCTGACTGAGGGCGTAGTTTTAAAAGTTAGTTATTTAGTTACTTTATTTATTTATATAATTCTTATATCAAATCAAAGGGATTACAGTGCAAGGACCTCGTATACGCAAATGCTAGGATTTATAAAAGTTCATATCATCTTCAATTAATAGTGAGGGCTTTTCTTATTTTAGTAATAATCATAACAACAAAATTGAAAATTCTAAATATAGGTTTCTTATAAACAGGTTTCTTGTTAAAAAAGGAGTATATATTATAAACCAATATTGTCGTGTTGTAGAAACCTTCTGAAACCGAAACCCATTTCAAAACTAAAACAAAATGAAAAGATTTTAGCATGAAGCAATAATAATAGGCAAGAGTTTAAAAGTTTTGAATTATTTTAATCAATAATAACTAAAATACCGCAATATGCGATATGCAAATATCTCAAAAAACTAACTAGCGATATAATACAAACTCAATTTGGCGAAATCATCGCTTTCTCGGTCATGGAATATCTGTCTAAACAAGAAAGATAGAGGGAGGGAATGTGGAGTGAGGAAGGAAAACTTCCATTCTTAGAAATTTTTCGCCGAATTTACCTTTGGAAAATTTGCCTCTAATTCGCGAAATTAAATTCCGCAAAATATTTTGAAAAGTACAATTAGAGAAAATAAATTATGCGAAGTTGATGTAAAAAATCTAAAGCGCAAAAATTAATTCTAGCGAATCATTTAAAAATTCTAACGTGCGTAATTTATTTGCACGGAAAAAAATTGAATTGAATATCCATTTGTTGATTCGTTTCCATGTTCTGTTGTTTTATTCTTAACTAACGTCATTCTGCTTTTCTTTTGACCTTTTTTTGAACTGAGACTTGTAACTCAGGTTCTTTCAGGTTATTATGTGCATATAGTACATTTCATGCAATTCATTATGAGTTACTATATAAGTAGATTGTACAATTCATAATTTGGAAATCTCTGTCTATCTGATTCGCGAAAATTTGTTCTGCAATACTACTAAAGTAAACTAGATTTTATTAACTACACTCGTAGCAGAATAATTAATATAATAAAAACAACAACAGTCTAATATACTATTACTTACATTTGTTTAACAAAACTTTAGAAACAATTACTTTCTGTGTACCAGTATAACCAAACACTTCATATGACATATTTTGTCCACACATATCTGAAGTAACTTTTTTATTGAATGAATATGTGTATTGATGTTGTGATTTAATGGTTTCATCAACACTTCCTTTAAATGCTTTATCTCCAATAAACCATGTGACATGTGGTCGAGGTTTACCACATAATGTTACATTTCCTGAAATTTGGTTTTCAGCTTCACATGTATAGTTTGTAGGAAATGTGAGCTTTTCACACTGATCAGGACCTCCTAAAATATAGAAAAGATTTTAAGTGCTTTTGAGCATTGAATATTGAAATCTATTTTTTTCTTTATGAAATCATTCATTTTGATTTGAGATATTTTATTTCACTATGTCAAATATATCAATTATATTTAATATATAAAAAACCATAATTTATTTCTATAAAATTAGCAAAAGCTTTTCGGACTACTATTTTATCCTATGTAGAATTTTTATGCACTGAAGACGGACGTAGTCCGAAAAGCTTTTGCTAATTTTATAGAAATAAATTATGGTTTTTTATATATTAAATAAATATGGCGAATTTATTACCAACAAATCAATTATATTGTTAATGATAATAGGTATGACATAGTTAGGAAATAAATCTGCACAGAAAAGTGCATGTTATTTTCTCATTTCTTTTCAAAATCAAAGGTTGGTGATTGAAGTTAACATGAAATTTCCCTTTCCAATGATATTTCACCAACGTATCGTTTTTAAAGCACAACAGAATTATGGACATGAAAAATAAAAGATTGTAAGAGGAAATTTGAAATTTTCAAAAAAAGCCGATAGTTAGGATGTATATGCTTTATTTAACGCCTGATGCATTAAGTCAATTACTATTTTTTATATATATTTTGCAAGTATCGAAATTCATCATTCAAAATGTTAATAAATACATTAATTTGTTTTCGTGTGTTAATTGTTATCAATTTCCAATTCTCCTTCAAAATCTTTAATTTTTTTGTTTTTATTTCACTTGGAAAAGTAGCAAAAGTTTGTCTTTTCAAAGATTTTTAGTTGTTGTGGAAATAATGATTGCGGTTATAATAAAATTAGAAATAATGCGACTTATCTTTCATTAAAAAATTATATTTCTATTAAAAAATTTACCTTGAACGATTAGTGTAACATTTCCTTGAATTTCGTCGTGACCAAATTTATTGATAAGAATGATTACACCAGAATCATTGTATTTCAATGTTGATAAAGTTATTTCACATATTCCATTTCCATTAGTAATTGATAATTTTCCTTTAAATCTTCCCTTGAAATATTTCGATTCATATGATAGCTTTAGTGTTTCTATTGCTGTAACTTTATTTAAAGCTAATGATGATATGATGTTATTATTGTAATACAAAAAGAAATTTGAAAATTGCGGCACATCGGAAACATTCCACTTCAAATCAACATTTTTATCCGTTTCTCCAATTATTGTTTTCTCACCAACACTACTGATAGACACGCATTCTAAAATTAAAAAAATAGAAACAAGATTATACATCCAAGTATAGTTTTAAAGGGTTGGAAGTACGATATGTTCCACCACGAAGCACCATCAAGCATTCTTTTATTTCTCTGCTTTGTAATTTACCAGTTTACCATTTACTATAATAAATTTATACTTATATTTAGAACAAATACATCAATGAAGAATTTTCTTCACTGAATTTATTTTTTGATATTCCAATAAGAAAACAGAATTATTTTTCACACATGTCATTAGTATGCGCAAGTTCTTCCTTAAAAGAAAAATGTGGCAAGTGGGGAAATGGTCTGCTCGCAGTGTGAAAACATCACAGGAAAGGGCAGTAGTATATAGTGACATTTTTACATAATAATTTGGCGAGAAAATAAAGATTGGTCAAAACATCATTGGCAGTCTAGTGGTAGCCCAAGCTTGATTTTAAGTTTACTGGTAAAAAACCTTGCAGAAGCTCTTGGTGAGGTTTTAATTCTTCAACAATTTGAATAAAAGCTGTTTTCATTGAAAAATAAATATTAATAATAACAACAATGAGAAAAAGAATCTGCCCAGAGTACAAATACAAGCGATCATGACCAGATATATACAAAAACACATACCTCCTTAATAACCAATAATATACCTTTGTAAGCGATATTTTCAGACTTTGCAAACATAAAAAAGAAACGATACATCACATCCTCTCCGCTTGTGAAACACTTTTACTAACGAAATATCTACAAAGACACAATAACCTATGCAAATACATCAACGCATTACTCATGCATAAACATAAACTGTCAACTCAAGTAGAATTATGATACCAACATCAATCAAAAATCGTCGAAGAAAGCGATCACATTATAATTTTATGAAATTTTCCACGAGATACAACACAACAAACCCGATATTTACATATAGTCACTGTGATAATCGATATATCGGTTCCGAACGACTATAACATATCGCTAAAACGACTCAACAAAATAAGAACATGCACAGACCTAAGGAACGAGATTAAGATCCTGTGGAATCTATGTAAAGTTAACATTGCTCCTGTAACTATCGGTGCAGCTGGGATGTATAAAGATGTATAAAGATCTCAGTGATGACCTGAAGAAAATGAAAATAGAGAAGGAATTTGATGTAAGATTAGCACAAAAAAATACACTCTTAGGGACATCACATATTGTACGCGCTCTGTTTCAGATTTCCTAGAGAAAAAAGAAATTATTTATAGTCTGAAATACCTTGATTTTGGTTCTAGCTTATTATTTAGTTCCCGAATTTTTCTTATAAAAAACCTTTAAATGGAATTTTGCAAATGTGAAGTCTGCAGCTCAAGAAGCTATTATTTTTCTCCGTGTTATACACAAACTTCTTTATTAGTCTATGAAAAGAAAAGAAATGGAAATCACACAATTCTAAACAAACATGAATAACGGTGGTAACCGTAAAAATGCGGGTTTTATAATGTGATTGAACTTTTCTGATTTAGCCTCTTTAATTAAAAAAATATAACTTGGGCTCTGTAAACGGCATAATCAGGTTAAAGCGTTCATTCGTAACGTGCAATAAGCAAACTATAACAATAACAAATGCATATACTATATAATGAAAATTTGCATATGTAAACAAACAATAACAACAACTTATAAACGGTAAAATGTATGTTTGTTATTTATAACGTACATCAATAAACAATAACAACTAACAACTAACCAATAAAAAATCAAATAATTAAATAAGATTCTAGAAACTGTCAGACTTCGTATTAGGTATAATATCTTGTATTGAGCAAACTTAATTCTTCGAGTAACAATGTTCAACCAGTTTTAAAACACTTTTCCATGAAGATTTTCACTTGAACGAAAAATACCGGTAAAAGCTTTCTCAGTATTTATTTTCTGTAGACTGGGGCAGAACAACACACTGGAGCACTAGACCATAACAAGCATTAATTTAATGTTCCTAAAAACATAAAAAATCCCGCAAGAAATTTAAAAAAATAGTCAATACATGTTAGTACCCACCACTACAAATTATAGGGCCAAGACGTACGTCTCTTAGTTATATTTATTTATAGATGGGATTGATTCCCGTGGCAATAATATATAAATAATAATATAGAATAATAAATATACATTATTATGATCATTGAGAGAAAAGGAAAAAAATATTATATAAATTATTATACACAAGATTACGGTTATTTATTAAACTAAGTCAAAGATTTAATAAAATAACTAGTACATTTTTGAAATGGAGATGTTGCTCACACAATAGCAGGTTATAAGAAATTTGTTAAATTAATTTATAACTCTTACCTTTAGTTACAATTTTCATTAAAATAACAACAACACCTATTATTCCGCAACGCATTGTATTTACACAAATTTAACTTATTAGTGGTATATTCTTCTTAAGATATATGCTCTCTTTTAAATGCAAATGCAAGGCACTTTTTTAACATAAACAAATAGTTAAATGCAATGAGCTGATCACATCATATCTGAAATGTAATTTGATATATGAGGAATTCATATATTAACAAAAAAAAACAACATGTATATGTAGTATTAACCCAAAAAAAAAAATTTGTTTTTATAACAAACCTTTAATACCTTTTTGAATACCAAATAAACAATTGAATTGGTAGAAATATTTTATATCAGCGATTATTACACGTTTTTTATAAGTAACATAGAGAGAGGCTTAATTCTAAAAGTTTCTTGTATATAGTCTAAGATACAACTTAAGTCTTTTATAAAACAAACCTGTAATATGTACATAATTCGACCCATGCTTGTTATTTTTCACGCGCTAGATATTGCATGCCATACGCCATGGAAACTTTCATCTACCGTTTATACGCTACAGAACTCTAGGATTTTAGATTCATATAAGCAGAAATCCAAAATTACCAAAACAAAAGCACTTTTCTTGGCACGGATTTTCATTAATTGCTTGTAATCCATTATTGGACACAAAGTTCGCATAATAACAAAATATGTTTATTCATTTTTTTTTTATACTACAATATTTGTTTATTATTAACTTTATTTATTTGTAAGAATGTGTTACGGTTAGGGTTATTCAGTAGTGCATTGTTTCATTTGCCTCTTTTTTTATCTAGTCATTTTTAAAATTTTGTTGAATGTAAATACTTGAAAGGAATTGCTGATGGACATTTCTACACAATTTTTTGAGGGGAGAGTTTAACACAGGGATTTAATTTTCTTGATAAAAAAGCTTTTAGTAATATCGATCACATCGTCGGCAAACGAGATTGTATTAACCATTTTGGAAGAATCATCAATATAAACCAAGAAGTTATGTTTTGCTTAGAAACGAATAAAGATATTTCTAGTTCCAATTCATCAACCAGTTCATTTTCTGTTAATGTTGTTTTCTCACATTATAAGTAGGCGTGTTTTTCTAAGAAGTAAACACCTATATGATCATTAATATGATGATTGCGTTGCCTTAACTTTGTTAGGTGCTTTAATTATTATTAAATATTTTATGGAAATGTCGATAAGCCGTTATGGCAACACGTAAATTGATATAATTGAACATAAAACTCTTTAAACATCTGTATCTTTGAAATTTAAAGATGACATGTAGCCGTTTGGTGTAATACATTTTCAAATGTTTGTATTTTAGAAATTAATTAAATTTCTTTAAATTCAATATCAATAAAAAATTAAATCTCTTCATGAAATGTTTTCATGATAATATTTTTTCTTTAGAGGTTTTTCTAGTTCTTACTTACTTACTTACTTACTTAGGCCGAACTCCCGTTCGAGCCAAAGTTCGAGCCAAAGTCTAGTTCTTGTGAGATTATAAATAGTCATTTAGTCATTAGCAATACTAAAAAGTAAATTTTGAAATAAGCATTTGTGAGAAATACGTGTACGTACATTGAGGATACATGTAACATGCCAATTTTTCTCAAAAACAGTTTCAAATATTTCTGAGTTTTTTTGTATGTTGTTTCCATGTAGTCAAACAATTTGACCACTGTCCTCTTTGTAATTTTACTCGAGGAGCTTACACAATTTATTAAATTTATCTTTGTAAATCGTTTGTAAACATCATTTTCCAACGACAAATCTTTTCCATTGTGCGGGGTAACATTGTGTTATTTAATTTGAACTCAGAGTTAAACAGATTTGTAAAATTAAAATATTGCTGAAGCCACTTATATATTAACTAATTATAAGACAGAAAATGCTGTTATAGAAGACAAGCCAACATCACTCAACCTCCTAATTCTTAAGAAACTCAAAGTCATGCATAATAGTTACAATTATTATTATTTAGAAGAATGAAGTTAACTATTATTATGAAAAACTAAATATTTTGGACATGTTTCGTATGATTCAGGAGAACAAAATGATTCACAATTTAGTTTGAAAATGGTTAGTGCATTGTTGGTTGAATAATTGTTGAATTTATATTGTCTAGCTTTGGCTTCTTTATGTAAATCAGTAAGAGTATATTTGTTCTTATACTCTATATTCCACATTTAGTATTCAGCTGTCAACGATACAAATAAAAACACTTTCAAAGAAGTGAAATTCAGTGCCATGCAAAAGAATTAATTTGGTTAACCCTTTAAGTGCCAGCCCTTTTTGAAAAAGCGCCCAATTTGAGATTGAAAATTGAGCAGTAACTTCTATTTTCGATCGTACTTGGAACCATTCGACGGGGAATTCAATTCTCTTTCATATGGGCCTCTATCTCAATCATCGACCTTTATTTTGAAGTGGTCAGAACTTACGGCTCCCAGAAGCAGACACGGTATTTTTGACCCCAGAACCCGAGTATGTTCGGGATTGGCACTTAAAGGGTTAAAGTCCTTTATATGTTTTTCTACTCTACATACTATTGAGAATAATGTAAACAAATGCAAACGTAAATTGACTGTCGTAAAGCTGTAGACTGCTTTATTATATCTATAGAATGTTTTTTATTGTTAGTTAACTTTCATCAGTACTGTGTTTTAGGAAAATTGAAAAAGATGTTAACGCAAAATTATAAATATTATGTAAGTAGAACGCAAATCTTTGCAAATCATTGGGGAAAAAATGCATCTGCATTGTAGATTTTACCTTCATTATAAAATCGCGACTATGAATCCCACATTATCTTAAAGGTAAGGTAAATAAAATAGTTTTTTTAATTTATAAAATGCATAGAAAATTTCCAAGAGATTTGAATTACATATGAATAGTTTAGTGTTTTCATATTTTCCAATCTGCTGGAGTAACAACAGTATGTATTGCTATATTAAGCGGTCTTTAAAACAAACTTGACGCTATCATACTTCATTGAGGAACAAATGACCTAAAACAATTTGTTCTAATATTCTGGACGTCGTAAAATTTGTGATATCTAGCAAGGAAGATACTGGCATAATAGTATCTGGTATAGTTCCAAGGGATTATGAGCTAAACCCAAAGGCAATAGAAATAAAAAAAATGTTGATGACCGCTTGAAATAAAAGAAACATTAGGTTTATCAATAATAACAATATTTACTCTTGTTCTCACCTGAGTAAGAGCTGCTTGCGCTTAAATCGTAAAGGTACTGCAGAATTAGCAAATTCCTTTCGATAAACTATAACTTGCTGACTGAGAGACAATACTAAATCAAAAAACTTTAATTAAAACAAAATTTTAAAAATATTTTTCGCTTATTTGTTTAGTCATTATCAATAAGTTTGAGATTTATCATGTCATGAACAAGCAAATTTTATTTAGACGACGTTTCGACTGCTACTGCTATCATCGACGGGCAAAGAATGAAATTATTTCTGGCTATTTATATATTTCGAGGTGATAATTGGAGGAT
>JAUEKX010220599.1:0-10423 GCA_031834005.1 Dendronotus venustus
ATCTGTAATCATCATTATTTTCATCACGAAAACGAAAACCACCACGAACCATGCGTCTCAAGAACACACGATATGTACTCTTGCTTAATTTTCTGTATTTTTTCTAGAACTTACTTCCTTGTGAAAATTACTATTGTTTATTATTATGACACGATTTTTTCAGTGTCTTAAAATGAGTTAAATATAATAATGAACATGAAAACGTTTCGGCATATGTTAAATCAGAATCTGCTAAGATGCACTGAAAAGTTTAAAATATATCCGGTTGTCCCCGGACCCTTATATATAATTACGGCTCTTAGATAGCTTTTCAATCTTTTAAAAAATTTCAAATTTAAAGCACAAAGCTAAGAATCTTGAGTTGTTCATACACATTGCTTTCTATGGTTAGCACTCCTCCCGAGGCAGATGTAGAAGGTCGGCAAGTAGCTACATGTAGGAGAGCAAAAAAGAATTACGTCTGAAAAATCTTTTTTTTCACTCTTCTACGCAGATCCTGATTTTCTAAATCCGCCATCGCTCTCCTGAGTGCACTTAGGGTTGCCAAAAAGCGTCATTCTCGTTATGGTTAACTATGAGATAACCCATGTGCGCAAATCTCCTTTAAATCTAAATTAAAAAAATCGAAAAACGAACTTTGCGCATCGTGATCATATTATCGTTAGTCCTTAGTTTTAGAGGGTTAATGTCTATAATCGTGCACTAAAACCCGAATACTAATGAAGAATCGAATGCAAATTTTTGAAAACTAGTAATATTGTTATATCTTAAATTTTTTAAAAATGAAATACGCACAATCATTGTGCTCACACAAAAAAAACTAATAATAATAATAATAATAATAATAATAATAATAATACGAAGGTGTTAATATAATAAATTATACTTCTTCTTTATATAATATGATAAATTATAAAGAATATCAGAATCCTGATATTCTTTATAATTAATTTAAGAAGCCTTGATAATTTAAAAGAATATCAAGGCTTCTTGTTTTAATTTAAAATGCAAGATGAAATTTTAGTTCGGTTAGTTTAATAAAAAATAACAAAAATCCTAAAATATATATTTTTTAAATTTATGACCTTATAAAACGATAATATTATTAGAATATTATCTAACATTAGTCGAAGCTACAATGACATTTGTTGGTTAAAAGTGACCAATGACGAAATTTCTCATCCCCAAAAACATTTTTAACAAGGCGGTAATGCTTATAGATGATTGTGTGTAAAAATTAAAATAGCAAGAAAAAAAAAATCTCATTTCCAAAAAAGAAAAAAGGGTTTTGTTATTAGTTTAGGCTTCAAAAACCTCAAAAAAAGAAAGAAATCCTTGTAACGTTGCATGCATTAAAATGCAACGAATCGACTAGAATTTAGTAAAATTGCAAAGTGGAAATGAGCATTTAGTCAATAAACAATTTAATCAAATTAATACAAACATACAAAAAAATGTCCAGTAAAAAATGCTTTACACATGCAGTTCTTCCTTACTTGCAGTGAGTCTTGGATTTTCCATAGAGGGAAACCCCTGACGGTTGTCCTGTTTTCCGGTTTCATGTTCTTGTTTCTTCTGTTTATGTAGTCAACTAATGGGGTCGTACCCAAGCGCCTTTAGTCTTGCGTGTTTTCGTTCAACATAGAAAAATGTCAGCGTACCCAGAAAAGCGGTAACCACCTTTGAAAAAAAGAGACACAGATCACATACTGCTCACTACCACATTTGGGAAAAATGGACAAAATAGTAGTGAATGGTCACGCAAATGGAGTGTGCATAGTATACGCTATATTTTATATGTAGAAATATAAGACCACGTTAAAAAGAAGTCTTGACATGCGAAAGATAAAAAAAACCATTCAAGAAGAAGGAGTATTAAAATTCAAAACAAAACAAAGCTATAGAAAAGAAATGTGTAAATAATGTAGAATGCAATTATTTTAATGCTTTTCTATCAAGAATAAAATTTTTGAAAACAAAATTTCATTGAAGTTTCTTTCGCAAAGTTTTCTATGTCTAAAGTATGTTACTATCAAAACATTTCATTTTTAAATTTCTAATCAATTATAAATGAACAAGATTTTGATTCTATAATGCTATAAGGTTTTGGAACCTACCAGAATTAGAAGTTGGTATTTCAAAACAAGAGCAGTGCCATAAGCAAATCCAATCGCAGCAGTAACAGACTGTAAAAAAATAAAAATCATTAGTGAGAATGAACCAAATCTTGAGACTTTCGACTTTTTCGGCCATTTTCGTGAAAGTTTGTGCCTTTGAAAATTTGCAATCAATAAAACGATATAAAGAGAAAAAATTTTGATCGTCAGAACGTGAAAGCTTTTTCATCTTTAAAATCTTTGAATCGAGCTTAGGAAATTAAGCGTTTGTTTGGTTAGCAAGTACAAATATCACCCGCGAAATAGTACTGGAGGGTGAGTAATAATTAGTAACGAGGCTTTATCAAAAGAAATATGATTTGTTGTGATTCGAGAAACTCTTCTAATTCCTAGGCTGTGGAATGGCAAGCCCATGTTGTAAGAACACTAAAATATGATTTGTTATTATCTTTTTTGTTTTGTTTCATTTTGTTTATTAAACAACGTCTACCACATAAACAATAGGAAAAGGAAATGTTAAGACTAAATATACCTGGACACATTTGAATAACGCAAATGCTGGTGCACTATCTTCCGAGTACAATGTTCCCAATATCGAGTATAACTGTGTAAAGAATGGTTGACAATAATAACTAATTGGTTATACCGTGTGCTATTCCTTAAATAATATGAGCCGAGGATCCTAAAGAGAACATAACATCAACAACTCCCATAATGACTAGCCTCTACTCAAATGCTCTTACTATCTAGGTATTGAGAGCCTCTAGAACAACTTGTATGCCAACAGCAACCTGCTTACACGGGGTGATCGAATTTGTAGTGGTATAGTATCGGGCTGATAATAACATCAAGGTTACCTGAGTATTGTAGCTGGCATCGCCTAATCCAAGTAAGTACGCGCAGAGTCCATACAAAGGCAAGCTAAAAATCGAGAACATAAAAAAATTACAATAATTACGCTTCCGTGCTTCCCATTTTTTGCTCTGTAAATTTGTAAGCATAGTATTTACATGGTTTATTTCGCTACCGTGACTATTGCTTTGAAAATAACATGCAGACACAAGTCTGGATATTAATAAAGAAGCCGCCCACATAACGCCACATGTTACTGTTATGGAATAGACGCCTTGTCATTGTTAAAACAAGTGCAGAAAAATACCAACGTTATGAATACAAAATCAAAAGTTTGTGCAAAAGCTTGGACTTTCTAACACAAAATGAAGAATGTAAATTGAAAAACGTTTTTAAACCAAGATAAAACCATATAAAAAAAAAATTAAAACTCAAAATAAAACAAAGCGATATAAAAGAATTGCGTGAATAAGTTAGAAATTATTATCGATGCTTTTCTAAAATGTAATTATGTGAATTTTATTTACTAAAAGAAATGAAAGAATATTAACAAAATCGTCTCATTGTTTTATAACATAATTTTTCGTATACGATGATAAACTAGCTGCTAGTTTCTTATAAAATACCTTCTTCTGATATTTTATAAAAAGAGAAATATAAGAATTCGGAAAGCGTATTTGCTATTACACTTGCTTCGTGCAATAGTTATTTCTACTTGTTGAAAAAGAGAACAGACGACATTGCATAAGGCTTAAAGAAATCAATTTTCACAAAATTTGGTTGAAGTCTAAAGTCTAATATGAATATGTTTGAAGTCGTTGGGGTCTCAAAAGAATTACAATTAATATATATTAAAGAAGAAAACCAATTGGCTCATCGGAGTAAGAATTTTTCATCGCTTGCACCATTTTGAATTTTGCAGTAAAAAGAGGTGCTGAGCAGAGAAAACCCTGACAATAAAAAAAAAGAGGAAGATCTGGTAAGTTATCTAGCACGCTTGATATCATATCACTGTGATTGTAATTCAGTAGATAAGATATCAGAATAATTTACACGACTACAATATTTCTAAGGATCAGTACCTGTAATTTAGCATCGAACTTCCGGACGTCTCATGCAAAGGAGCATCGTCTGGCACGTTCAAAAAGATCAAGTAGAATGTGATACAGTGGAGGATGAAACCGAACAACACAATTGGATCACGCCCATATTTGTTGGTATAACGGCCGAAAATGCCAAACAACAACCCACCTGGAAAAAAGAGATTATTTTCTTACGTGCTCTTTGGACAGTAGCAAGATGCAATTTATTTTATTTTTTCCCTCTTTGTTTAAATTTCTTTTTTTTTCGCTGAGTGAGATGTATGTAAAAGTTACCTGTGATTTCACCAACACCAATCAACATGCCAATCAAACCAATTTGTCGTTTCGGAGAGGATAATTTATCAGCACTGATGTTACCTGAAGACGAAAGCAATTGATTAATTCTCCCATCACACACAAAGCGTAAGCGTTTATGCAAGGTCTAGTGACCAGGAACCATATTTGGAAGATCTAGCGATTTTTGATTGTGATGACCAACGAAGACGTTTACCGAATCGATGTAATATTTTACTCCACCATTTTATTTTTTCAATCAATGTGTAGAATATATTATACGTCATTATCACTACTCAAATGAATTAATAATCGCCATAGAATCAGAGTTCATGACACCCCTTTCGAGAGTTGGTTTTTATAGAGCAATAAAGCAAGGCATGAGATACAAATAAATGGGGGGGGGGGGGTGGAATACTATGGGAAAACTTAACCAATTACCTCTTGCTAAAATTAAGAAAAATAATGGATTGATTTAAAAGCGTGATTAATCCTTTAAAGCTAGCATCCTTTGTCGCGGGGAATGACATATTTCTTGGATTGTCGGTTGTGCGATATGTAAATCCAAGACAATAAATTAAATCCTGTATCATACCTCATCTCCCAATCTCCATGTCATGTCTCACGTTGAGATGCGAGTTGTTGAGGACGAGACAGAGGGAGTAAAGCTGGGGAAATTGAACTTACTTATGCTCGTTCCAAATACACCACTGAAGAACGTCAACTCAAAACCTGTAAAAACAGATAAAATATTATTTTCGGTTTTCATAAATAAAACAGGAAGCTACGTACTGCAATTCACTCGTCAATAATTACTTCCTGACTACGTTTGAATGATGTTCAAATAAATTAATATCAGGTTTAAAGGATGATCTCCACTAGACAAATTCTATGACGATCGTCGAAAATCATGCGCAGTAAAATAATGACGTTAGTCATATTCTTGACCAATAAATTTAGGATCGTGGCCGCCATTTTCTTTTTGCTTGGGACTCCGTGTGAGATCAAAATCTTGAAGCTTGTCGGAAAAAATCGTCTAGGGAAGCGCTATAACAGTTCAAAGGTTTTTGTCTTTTGTCCTGTTTTATTTGCCGTAAGTATAATGTAACACTTTACACAAGCGTCTCTTTCTGTCATTGGTCTCAATTCGTAAGAAAATAGTTAAGTAAGATTAATAAGAGGATACCCTGCTATATAAACACAGAGAGAGCGTAGAGTTACCTGTATAAGCAATTGTTACGGAGAGTAAGAGCATGTCTTTCGTCTTCAATAGTTTAAATGCAGCCACTAAAAGAAAACAGGTTTAAGAAAGTTCAAAATATTAAGATGGCATAAAATCCCTAGATAAAAGAATAAAAAAGATTTCTTGAAAATATTTAGCCAATGGTAAAAGTCCAATTGAAGGTTTGACTATCAAATCCAGACGAACAAAGGCTCACTTACAAAATGATTCGAGGGTTGTTTGGTTTGCAGCTTTTTCTGAATCCCTTGAATTTCTTAAAAAAACAACAAAAAAACCTTTAAAATATTAAAAAATTCTCTTTTGATACAACTCGCCAAAGTTAAGAGGTATTTTTACAATTTTGATACTTCAAAATGACGTCTCATGATAACCATGGCAACCATTTTAGGTTTTTGCTATTTGCCAATTTCGAGATATGCACCCCCTGTTATATAGCAATAAGATACTGTATAATAAGACACTGTATAATAAGATACTGTATAATAAGATACTGTATAATAAGATACTGTATAATAAGATACTGTATACCAAAATTAAAAAGGTGTAGTCCCGAAAAATAGGTTTTAAATCATACTTGATTGGACTTTGGAGGTCTTCACCATCCTCTGTATCGGCTTGCTAAATTAATAAAAATTGGAAATTATAGAAATTTTTTGGCGTATAGATTAAATATATATGAATACACGCATTTTTTATAAGAATCATATATAAAAAGTATACGACATGATTACTACCCAGCCCTCTTACAGCATACGACGTTAGAATAGCGTTGTTTTGACGCTCTATTCCGGCTGAGTATTTCATAGCGAAACGAATTCTCCGTTATTCGTACTTTTAAACATTCAGTCGATTGATAGAATGTTATCATTCCCACTTACCGCCACTGGCTTATATTCTTGAGATGGTGCTTTTCTCAGCAATATCAGTGCTAACGTGCCTATACCACAAGCTACCAATAAAACGGTGTATAGAACTTCCCTGCCATGAGCAGCTGTATGAGTGAAACAAAAGAAAAACTGGATTATTTCGGCTATCCGAATTCAATTCAGAAGGGAGTAAACTTGTAAACTAAATAAGAAGACCGAAAGGTGTGCTTCCACCTATTAGATGTTTAACTAATTCAATAAATTAGTCCAAATTAGTAAGCATAGGGAAATTAGTTTTACTTTTCTGGGGTTCTATTTATGAGGCTACATTATTAAGGAGAAAGATTAAAGAAAAACAAGGATGCAAGAAATACTTACAAATATCGACTTTTCCTTTAAAAAAAAAGTATACGAACATATTTCCAAAGAGCAAGCTAGAAAAAGCAAAATAAAAAAATATGAATAACTAACATACACAACAAGCAACGAGTAAATAAAAATCTTTAGACAGTACTCAGATGTTAATACCGATGCTAGAATTGCTAAAAAAAAGGAAAGAAGAGTTTTCCGAATTTTAGTTGCTTACAAATTCAGTTGCTTGCTTCAAAAAGGCTAGAGAAAATCTGATAAAAGATACATATAATAAATAAGGAACCCGTGTTCCAAATAGACACCAATTAACCCCTACATGACTTTAGAAACTAATTATAACTAGGAAGAAATTGAGATAGATTTTAAGGAAATTGAAATCAACCTTTCATTTTGTGTCTCGTAAGTTAATTAGAATCTTTCAAACTTCAAGACCTAAACAAATATCTTAAACTAAAATAAAAACATCTTAAAAATTATATACTCAAAACAATATAAGTCAATTTAAGCTCAAACACTTTAAATTCTGGCTCTTTTTAACCAAGACTAAATATTTTTGCTTTCTCATCACTCTATCACTCAAATTTCTGAAATACAATTCTTGGAACAATATAATAAGTGGTAGAGCCAAAATACAATAAAATGAATAATGTATATTTGAGAATTAAAATTTAAAATAAAAAACATCTAATTTCATATTTCCAGCCCCATTATTAGAAAAGCTACTTTTTCCAGCTTTTCCAGCCCTGCTGAATACCCTTAAAAATACTCAATAAGCTACTAATAAGCTTAATTCACTATTAGCAACCATAATATAGAAAATATGTCACTCCCATGGAATGGCACATGCCAAAACATAAAGTATCGCACACAACCAACCTGCATTGGAGAAGAGCCCAAAATATACCACTGTTTCTTCCCATAGTTTCATCTGTAGAGTTTAACGTCAAGAAATTCCCTTGGCCTGTCCATATCACTAAAATAGCAGGAAATTATAATAAACAAAAATTAATTAGATATTTGCTAACATAACCATTGTTAATTTAAACTAAAATAAGAAAAACATCTTACATGCTGCACCCACACCAACAATTGCTGATGCAATGTACAATGTTGCCACATATGGATAAATGATGGAAGCAATGAAAACACTAAAATTTAAAAACAAATTATATATATATTTAATTCTTATAAATTTAATTATGATATATATATATATGCATATACATACTGTTCACGGTAGGTAACTTGTATAAAAAAAAAGTCATTAATTTAGAAGAAACAGCACACAAGCTACAGGTAATCTGTAGAAAAGTAGTTTGTGAAATATATATACATATATAAATATATATATATATAGATTAGATACGGTAAGGGGTTAATTGATTATGTTGTTTCTCGAGAATAAGGTTGTAATAGTTATATATTATGTGCATATGTACAATAAACTATAGAGATATATTACCTGTAGCAAACTCCACCAATAAACATTGCAACTCTTGGACCAAATAATTTACATATTGGTGGTGCAATGAAATTGGCAAGAGAAAATACCGTGTATATAATTGCCAGACTGAAAGGTTAAAAAGATAACATCTAATTCTTAACAAAAGAGTTAGTTTAAGCTAACTACATAACATTTTGATATTGAATGCCAATTGTGATGAATTAAATATATATATGCATACTTAATATATTTAACCAAGAACCTAAAGGTTCTGAAATAACTTTGAAAAAGAATTGGCCAAACAGCCAAAAGTAGTTAAGTAAAATTGATTTCAAAGAAATCAAATTTTGATATATATAAGTACATATATATATATATATATAACATTTGTAATACACAATAGCTTAATGTGGTTATGCTTACCTAATGTATCCTTTATCTAAAAGAAAGAATAAATATGGAATAAATATATAAATAGTTAATTATATACATTATATATCATATATATAGTAGCCTGTCTACTGTGTGTATGATAATGGTTATGCATACTCACTTTCTTTAATAATAAAAGGTTTATCAGGTTTATCAAAGTTTATCATATCATACTAAAAAATTCCTGCTTCTAAATATTTTTGTAAAAGCTAAAGTGAAATTATGATAGTGAAAGGGAATGATAGACACACATGTATTATAATATTGAATTAATGCTTTTAATTAATTGTATACATAAATTTGAGCAATGTTAATTTTCAGAAAATTTCCCTTACTTTCAAAAGGATGATTTCCATCATCATTTTTAACAGCATTGAGAACAGATGTCTAAAAAAAGGAAATTGAATATATATATATAATTTAACATTTACCTAGACTAGAGTAGGTACTTCAAACCCTTTAATCCAATGTCAAAGATATTGGCACATTAAGTGCAGAGATGTATATATATAACCCAGTCATTTAGATTGATAATTTTTTTGCCAACCTAGATAGGCCTATTTTTAGGTCAGTAGTGCTGGTCTCAACGATTTTGTAGATCATGAGCAAAAACAAGTTTAAAATCTCAGACACCCAAATCTTAATTTAGGTTTTAAAAGAAGAATGCCTATAATCAATAATATATAATTAATTAGCTTACTTGAACATTTCCACTAGTTTGGAAGGCTGTAAAAATCAACATAAAACAAACACCAACCATAACAACATTGTAAAGCCTTATATCGTATGCCATCTTGTTGTATAATTAATTATTGCAGTAAAATATATCAGTAGCTAGTAACAAATCCAACATAATATGACTAACAGCTCTGCCCTGCCAGTTTCGGAGTTCGTTTTGTTGGGTTTTTGTCAAAAAACGATATATATGTATACCATTTTTGTTCACGATTTTTCGATGTGATAATCACGTGAGGACTCCAAGCAGGTCACTTTTTCAGGAATCTTGCGCGAAAAGCTATGACTTGCTTCAAATAGCACTTTAAAATAAGCATCAACTTATAGAACTTGTTTATGGTTTCAAGATGGCTTCGAAAAACAAAAGCAAACCACGTTTTGGATAGACTATTATTTGACGTTACTGTACTACGATCAACTTTGATGACTGATAAGTATATTGCTTTACCTTTTTAGTTTCCAAAAATAAGCATACTTTGCTGCCGAATCTAGTAACCTACGTACCTACTGATCTTTCAATATTTCTTCGAAAGCTCCGAAATCAAGAAATTTTTTGAAAAATGGTAACTAGATTGACTAAAACATGCCTCCTTGGTTTCAATTTTACGAAATTCATTATGAACATTTACAGAAAACTAATGAATTTAACAAAACACGTTTCACTTCCTACTGTGATCATCTAGAACCTAGGGAAATGGCGGACCAATAAAAAGCATGAGTGGAATTTGAATGAGTTTTCATTGATTTTACATGGAGTCAAGAGAAGTACTGTCCCTTCTATAAAAACAATAACTATAACATTTTTAAAATATTGAATTAAATTAAGTCATGACCGTGTTTTATTGATTTATACATGGGTTATTTTATGTGATCAATGACATTGCTGTCGAAATAAACAAACCCTATATCATAGACCCGTTCCAATGTTTACGTTTTCGGAAGCGGAATGCGCATGCGCTAAATCTCAGAGGCAAAACAAACTGGAT
>JAUEKX010220710.1:0-10422 GCA_031834005.1 Dendronotus venustus
GATCGCCGAACTAGTCGCCTTGCATGCATGCTTAGAGCTAGAGACCCCTTCCCATTAACATAACTCCCCCCACCCCCAGCACCTAGCCATCTACCCTGGCTCCGCCGTGCGACAATCTGAGACGTCCACTCGTATGATGACGTAATGACCACCACCACTACCAGCTGGTCATAGCACGGCGACGACGACAACACGACGGGTGGTTTTACTTACAGGGGGGCGGAGCTTACGAGTCCTCGGACAGTCGTCATGGGCCAATTATATAATTAATTCGAATCGTGGGGCATTGTGGGGCATTGTAGGGCATTGTGCACCGATGCACCGATATATGCCCTGATTTAATTGGTGGAAATGACCATCGACTAATGCGCTTTGTAATTTGTACGAGGCGGTCCAGGGTATAAATAGGGTGTCTTCACACAGTTTGGGCAAAGTTGAGTTCTCGCAATTAACTTGTTCGGATCTTCAACTTCCCCCTGCCTTGGATTATTAACCTTACAGCCTTACCTTACATTTAATCATCTATCTGTTGTGTTTGACTTTCTTCTGATTTGGATTTTACTACATACTCGTACTTGGAATCTTGCAGCTTGGCCATCTGCTGAAGGTAGCCTTTTGATTTTATAATAATACTTAGGTACTGACTTAACATCTCTTGGTAGTCTTTTGATTTTGTAATACTAATACTGACTTAACATCTCTTGGGTTTACTGAATTACTTAGAGTGGGGCTCTTCTGCTATTCGAATTATATATATAGGCGTATTATTATGCACCACTGGTCGTGATTTATGTTGTATCCAATTTGTTTCCTTCTGCGATAATGATGATGAGATGATGACCTTCTAATTCTAAATAATGTTATGTTCTACTACTACTAGAAATAATCAACATTGTAATATAATGATATTATAATATACACTTGAATATAATATGCATCAATTTCTCAGAACATGAAATCACATAATATTATGTAGATTGCGATTGGGTTTTACTTAGGTATTGTTTCTGATTTACATAATTGGGTTACGGGGTTGCAGTGTGTGTGTGTGTGTGTGTGTGTGTGTGTGTGTGTGTGTGTGTGTGTGTGTGTGTGTGTGTGTTGTTTGCTCATAAGCCAGAGACAGGACTTCAATTATATTATTATATAATATTATCTCTGGGTGGACTCCACCCTATATTACTATATGTTATATTATCTCTGGTTGGACTCCATATTATATTATTCTCTGGTTAGTATGAAATATTTATATGCTACAGATGGTTATCAGCAGTAGCACGTTCCAAGTATTTTGTTGTCTACATAGTGTTAATTGTTACTAACAGGGGGCCGAGGTCATAGCTAGGATGGATGGCAGAAAATACTTGAAATCGTTTATAACGGTCTCTCCGCTTATATTCTAATGCCTGCTCCCTCAGCCAACCTTGTGTCTATTACTATCATTCTATATTAGTATTACCTACAACCCAGTCCAAATATTGCACCGCACCGACATCCATTTCTATCTGGTCTCCTGGCATGGCACTGGCACTTCTCGTCGAATCCCCAACCCCCTTCCTGTCTACGACGGTGTGTGTGTGTATTCGGTCAGGGTGGCAACATCACAATCTCTGCTGCCATGACAATCCAACCATTGATGGTCTATCACCTGGTCCGTCCTTCCCTTTCCCTCACCAATTTGTCTTGTCCCCCTGAGAGACAACGAGACCGTTTTGTAATCTAGTCTCCCTGGTCATGCATATCAGGGTACAAGTCGACCCCTAACCTTCCTTCCTTCCATCGCTACATCGCCGTTCTTCCAGTCCGCTAGACCAAACGGAGCGAGAGAGAAGTCGTGGCTATTCCCGGAAGTCCTGATTTATGGCCCCTGATCGTGCCCTTTCCCGCGTTTGAAGATTGGCCGTAGCTAGATAGCAAGGGGACGTAACTCCATTTGAACGGCCGTGCTCGACATGGATACACGAGTTGCGTTTCTTGGTGGTTTCGTGGAAATGTTCAGAAAATGTAGTGTAGTTATAGGATTTTCTATTTGATTATTGAACATAATAAGTGTATTATTTCATATGAGGATTAGTTCGTTGTTTTGGATTTATATTGGCTTGTGATTCAGTGGTGTTCAGGATAGAAAGTACCTTATCTTTCCTATGATCTATTTACACACGTATAGTTTTGGTATGGCTTAGGCTAGGGAGCAAACGTCCTCATAAAGGAGTCCTTTTTTGGTTTCTTTTTTTAATATTCCGTTTTCTTAGAATACTTCCCATTACAGAATAGGAGATACCTTATGATAATAGCGAACGTCAGGAAGCCTATGATAGTAGTGCTAAATCAGAACAGTTTTCGTGAGGGAACATCCCAGGCAGAGCATTATCTATTCATGTTACCAAGTATTCATATTATCAAGTTTTAGTATTCATGAGTCTCATAGGTTGCTGAGCCTGCTGCTATGTGCTTCTAAAACTAGACAACACGCTGGATATCTATAGATCCCCTCATATTTCCCTATTACAATTGAATTAGCGATCACCTCCTTTCCACTAGATGTGTATGGTGTCCACAACTGTAGGCAAAAAGGATATGCATTGTTGTATTATATAGTTTTTCTTCTGACAAACCCGTGAAACTTTTTACCACTAACCATAATTTCTGGTTTCATCATCAGTACCATTAATTTCCATTGTGGTTCTTCTCTCTATCCCACAGACTTTCTGCCTGGTCCGGGTACCAAGGGTATTCCCAAAGTACGAGGGATTCCTCCACCGTATTCCTCAAACAGCAATCGCCAGCCCTTGCAGCGAAATCCTCCAGCACTCGCTGAGGATACCAGATGTAGGACATTTCCACAATCAGCGGTCTCCAGCCAATCATTCTCCACCACATATACACCCACCACCCACACGCATCAAAACCAGCCGACAGCCAAACCCAACCCTGAACAATCATCCACCCCCTCCCAAACAACCCGCACGTCCACTGCTCACTCCCAACTGGACGCGTCCAGCAAGGGTAGTACTCACTCTAGTCGAGCCATGGCTCACCCACAGCAGATCTACACCTACCCACACCTCAACGTGACCTCCACCACCCTGTCCCCCCGCCCACACCCCACCACGGCCACGGCCATGACGCCCGTCAGAGCCTTGACCTTCAACGACTCTGGCTACCACACCCCCAGGCATATCGACGCCTCCAGCCTCCACAGATCACACATCAACACCGCCACTCTGTCAGCCACTGCCGGGGGCCCTCTAACGTCGTTCGGGGCTACCCTTGGAGCCACCCTAGCCAACGGCCCTGCCCTGCCCATGCTGGCCTCTCCCTCAACCTCCGGCCTTCCTAGTCTGCCTAGTGCGGGCCGTCTGGGCCATCCGTTCTTTACATCCACGCCGTACGGCCCACCGGGTTCCTTCCAAAGCCCCTACGCACACCCCACACATCCCGCACATCCCACTCACTCCACACATCCCACTCACTCCACACATCCTACACACCTCACTCACCCCGCACATCCCACACACCTCACACATCCCACTCACCCAACACACCCCACAGCCGCTGGCAGCCTAGATGACCGATTGAAACAACAGAGGGACATGGCCGCGTTGGCCCAGCACCATCCCCACCACCTCAGCTCTCCCATTCCCGTCATTCACCCCATGGTGTCCATGAACATGGTGTGTTATTCAACGGTGAGTACCAGTTAGAATTGAACTCGGTAATGTGTGAGTTGAAGTTTGTATGCAATGGACACATAACATATTTTAACAGATTTTCTAAAGATACTCTTTATTTCAATTTTTCTCATTCAATAACAACATAGAAATATATAGAATCTGTAGACAGGCGCCTTCATATCAGTACAGCTATCTATAGAAATATATATCCATGTTTTCATTTCAATACTAATCCCTATGTTCTCTTCTCTACTCTTGTCTCCAGCAGTTCCCCGGCTACCCTGGCTACCCCGTGATGGTGAGTGGACCAGTCCAGCCACAGCCCCAGCCCCAGGACCAGCAATTCCCCCTTGACCTCTCCTCCTCGGACCATGAGTCCAGCCCTAAGGGCATCCGGAAGTCCCTCTTCCCCACCACAGACACCGACCCTAAGCCAACCCTCCGTGGAATGGATGGCCAAGACCAACGGACAGAAAAGGAGATTTTGGAGCAAGAAAATGAAGATCGTAAAAATCCATTTGGAATCAACAAAATTCTTGGTGTGAAAAAATCTCCTGTGAAACACAACGTCTTGTCAGAGAAGGTAAGATAGCATCATTTTTTAATCCTGTATTCATACTCTCTTGTTAACTCAAAATTCCATAATAAAAACACACTGACAGATGATCTGTCTGTAGGTTAGATGTGGGCCCATAAATCTTCGGCCAATTGTCTGATTCAGACTTTTTTAAACTATCTAAGTGGTCTGAAAAGCCATTTGTTTTTGTTTCCACATTGCTATTTTCATTGGGATATGTTTCAGACTATTTCTTTTTATTTGCCATTTAAACACCCCATGATTGTTGTCCTTGACAGGTTTCTCTTGAGTAACATAATAATATTGTTATTTTTTTGTTTTTGTTTATCCAGACGTTCAATTCCCCGGACAAGAGCAGTGGTTCCCGCAAAAGGAGCCTCTCCGTGTCCTCCTCGGATGACGCAGAAAGCACGCCACCTCCCAGCAAGAAGAAGTGTCGTGACCGCCCACCTCTGTGGGGAAAGGAGTTACCCGAGAGAACGGTGACCTTCGGAGACTGCCCTGAAAAGGCCTTGTTCTGTGACAGCAATGGCAAATACCAGGTAGGTTGTTAGGACTAGCATGTGAATCGTTGTATGTTTTACATCTGACATTACATTGTATAATATCATGAAGTATATTTTACCAAAATTTTATAATGATAATGATGTGGTCTTGATTTCCACTGTTAAAAAAAACTTGATGATGTAATAGTGGTCAATGAAGTAGTGTCTTGATCATCCCTCCTGACTCTTTTCATACGGTTTATTTATAAATCCTTTTCCCTTTGACCCATCACAGGTTCCAGACATGCCCGAAGATCATGGCGAACAAGAGCAGCTGTGTTTGACTCTGCTGCGTTTGTTTGAAAACAGCGACCTTCCACCTGTACCCCAAAGCCTACGAAAGAATGTCATTGGTCTCCGGTTCTACCCGAGTATGCAAACAGTTTTCCAGGTAGGAATTCCATCTTGCAATTTTATTTACCACTTTTCTTACAGCTTTAGGTTTTATGTCTTAAAATTTTTCTAGTAGGCCTATGTTCAAGCAAAGGAACAAAACCATGGCTTAAGTTTCACTATGTATAATATGTCTTTTAAATTGTTAACATGTTTTTGTTGGGAATATGTTCTATTCCTTCTAAATGGACACAATAATTTAACAATATTCTCTCCGTTTACAGGCCAGTTTGTTCTACAACTCGGAAGATATCACCATCTCTCCCGGAGGACTTGCTTTTGAGAACTTCAGAGCTGAGGAAGACAACAGTGTCATTGACAAAATGCTGAAAAAGAGAGGTGGGTAGTTATCATGAATAAATTTATCTTTATATTTGACAGGAATCTGGTAATGAATGATCCTGCCCTGCTGAAGTCATTGGTTTGAATCTTGGGACTGGAACATGTTTTTTTTACTTTGATCTCAGAGAGATACTATAGGCACATTAAAAAGTTCAGTTATTGATATTATGACCCTTGACTTGGTGTTGAAAAGAGCGAGAATATGTTTCACTGTTTTATTTCATATGTTGTTTCTATCATTATTCGTACATATCTGTACTATAACTGAAACTCTCTATTTCTGTTGTTCTGTAGGGAGCCAGTACTACTGCCTAGGGAGGAAATGCATCGACCCCCTGGAGGCTCAGTGCAAGTTCACCGCCAAAACTCTCGGGAAAATGCGACGCCATGTCAAGAACCATCTGCCTGACAAGAAATGGGTTTGCTGCTTTTGCCGAACCCAAATGACCGATCAAACTGATATGGCCCGTCATGGAACAACACACACAAGTAAGATATGATGGGAGGTGCTTTGGTTTGAGCTTGATTTTTTTGATCGGGGAATTTTGCATTTTTAGTGCATACGACAAGTAGCTCAATTCTTTTTAATTTTTATTTGACTATATTATTGGATTTGGGATTGAAAGCATTATTTCTATGGGCAAGTAATTTCGTTGGAATGATAAGATGAAGTGAAAAAAATTATTTTGATTCTTTGGTAACCTTTATTTGAAAAATACTACTATGTAGAAAAAAACTAATTAATTGTTCTAACTTCCTTCCAGTGCTTCGCCCCTTTGCTTGTGAAGTCTGCGAGAAGCTGTTCACCCAGAAAGTGACGCTCGTCAACCACATGAAAACCAACCATGCCATGACCCTCAAGGAGGAGAGAGGGAAGGATGTAAGTCGAGCCAGTCAATCTTATTAGATATATTTTTTTTTATCTTCCTGTTTTAAGAAGGGGATTGTTTATTTTCGTATCTTTCACTTTTTACTGCATGATGGCCCAAGTGTTTTATTACATTTTTATATATTTTTTAACGATGATAATTATTATTTTTTGTATAATGGTTGAAATTTGAAGAAATTTGGCTAACAACATATACTTCATCCGACACTTTTTTTTCAATCCATTCTTGTCATAAACTAACTGGTGTTTGTTCTTGTTTGATTTCCAGAGGTTCACCTGCAGACAGTGCGGCGTCCACTACACATCCAGCCAGAGGAAGGAATGCATCGAGCATCTGAGGACGTATCACTTCGACACCCAGTATGCTTCACTCAAGAAAAGAAAACGATTTCCTTTTTCCGCAGATGGTGAATTAAATTTAATTTAAGAATAGTAATTAAGTATATTATTATTAGTAATATGAAATCTGTTGTTATGATTAACAATGCGGGTGATATGGTTGAAAATTCTCTTAGACCGTTTTAATGTGGTCAGTAGTTTTGTAACCAAAAATTTTCAATTTTCAATCATATATAGTATATAGGAGAACATAGGAGTTTTGAGAAATTAACAGCTTTTTTTTTTTAAAATGACAACCGACAGACTTTTAAGGTTTGGCTTTGCAGAAATAGTCGGCTATCTTTCCTTTTGGCTATCCTTCTTTTTACGTTTAAAGATTCCTAAATTGATAACCAAAATTCCCTTCACTCAGCAATAATCGACTTGGATCTCATTGAAATACAATTCATGCCCAAACTAAAACTAATAAAACTATTCTTGTCAAACTATCGTTGTACAAACTGTCCGTCATATTCCGCCCTCCAGTCTCGAAGAACCTCGTTCCACAGACCTACCTACCTAGTCACTAATCGTTATTGACCTCATGAGATTATTATAACTAGGTCATGCTCAATAGCTTGAATGTCGACCAGTTTTGTTGTTTATATATTCTCAATATTTAACTTTGGATTCGTTTCAAATAAGAAAACAAACATGCAAAATTTAAACTTATTATTGAATTAATTGTTGTCTATTCAAATTCAGTTCCCTAAATTTTTTTCAAATTGATAATCGTTACTTTTCTCCTTTTGAATGTTTCCCCTGCCCCGTCTTTTGGTGAATATCGTGTACAGGACCAGTAATACATTTTGGTGTAAACCTCCATAGTAATTAGTGTCTTAAAAACATGTACATTAATTCCCTGAAAATATGCAAAAGGATGGATGATCATTTTCTATTTGGTTAGATAAGTAGTTCTAAGTAGTCCAAAAGAAAGACAAATTACCTTTTTTTTGAAAAGTGAAAGCAATTTGGTGCAGCAGTCTTTGTATGACAGTGTCAATTTTATTTTGTTAGTTAATTATTTTTGTGCCGCATTCAATCAACTCCATTAGCATCATAAATTTATTTCAGTTTGTTTAATTGAATTAAGCATTATTCCCACTCCCACACCCCCTTGTCAATTTCTCAGCTACTAAGTTCTCTTCTAAAAACAAGAAAATGTATTGATTGTAAATAGTATGTTTGTTGTGAATTGAAAAGGTAAAGGTTTGAAAAAATCCTCAATTGTCAAAAGGATTGTAATTTTTTTCAAACAATACATTTAAGGCGAACAAACTTTTCAATATTATCATGTTTTACCTGCTCTAATTGGTGGCTCTTTTCAACATTTTAAAGCATGATATTGCGGATCCACTCTTTATTCTATCCTAGTCATTTTATTTAATACATGTATTATTTGGTGTATATCTTTTATTGAGTAATTTATATCCCAATATTTCTTGGCAGCTGTGTATGTTGTGTCAGATAACGAATACATTTGAATTTGATATTTTACATCAATTTTATTTCTCTTGCCAAATTTAACTGCAATATTTTTTGATTTGAAGACAATTTTGATTTTAAATGGCTTTTGGCGTTAATTCAGTGTCCATCCTATCAAACCGATGTGTGCCAAAGAATGCCTTCTATTTCTATCTATGACAAGGTGCTACTCTACTACACAGTGCCTTTTATGACATTTTGTATTTTTATATGCACGCAATGAGTGAATGCCATTATTCTTTTTACTTCTGCTGCAAGTCTTAAATTCAAATTTTAAATTAATAATCCTCAATGCTCAGTGTTTTTACCGAAACAATCGAATACATTTATTTAGATGAATTCTGATGTGAAAATTATTTCGGCTTTGACAACCTACCAGTGTCTATTTTTATGATCAGACTGACGTGGTATCTAATTAGTATAACTTTTGTACCAAAACAGAGCTCTGAAGTACCAGGTGCAGTAACGTAATGATATGACATAAATGAAGTATTCATCTTTTTTGAAATCCTTGACTGGTGGTCAAAAATGTGTTACTCTAAACACATAGTGCTCGATCGCTAGACCCAGTAGAAATATTTAAGTTAGATATTAGTTTCTTTCAGGCAACTCCTTCAATATTTCCAAATTTAGATTGCATTTGCATACATCTTCGTTGTTAATGCAGTAGGCCCTAGTGGTAGTTATATTACAATTATGATAAATGGCAGCTTTGAGGATTTTTTGAAGCCTTTACAATTTTATGATACTTGTACATACATGTTTTTTTCTACAAAAATAAAAACCAAAACTTACCAATGCCTGTTCTACATTTTATTCAATTCATTTAGTAGATATTTTCAATGATGTTCCATGATATGGACTTGTTCTTAATGAGTCATGAGCTCTCTTTACACAATCTACTTCTGTTTCCTACTTCTTATCTCTTCCCCTATCAACATGCATTTTCAGCGCTGAAAGGGCTCTTGAATGTTGAAGTGTTGGACGGTAAAACTCTGTAAAAGACTTGTTCTTGTACGTTTTTTCCTATCCTGAATCTGAACTCAAACCCAAATGATTATGAGTATAGGAACCATGCTATCAAGACCTGAAGGATTTGGTCTAAACCAGAAACTTCTCCCCTTTGGCAAACTAGTGGTCAGCCTGGATTTCGAAGGGTGCCAGGTTCGAGTCCTGATCTGGCCTGATGTTGTGTCCTTGGGGAAAGACTCTTTACATGATTTTTCTCTTCCTATCGGAGACGGATGGATGTAATGTAAAATTTGGAGGTCTTTGTTGTCTTCGTCAGAAAAATTAAGCGTCTGACAGGCAGGCAGCATATATTGTCTGATACGCTATATGTTTGCCAGGGATAAATGTGGCATTGTGAAGCGCTTAGAGCATGAAGATGACCGTGGATAAGCATATAGCTTTAATTTAATTAATTTAATCTAATTTGTAAAGTAAACGGTTTATTGACATCTAGAGTTATGAGGAACCAAGGCATGCAATCAAACAGAACAGTCTTTTGTCCAAGAATCCCATGACTATGAGTCCATACTGCACACAATTTTCCTCGCATTTTCTCTCATATATCTATATGTAGAAATGAGCAGTGACTTCCATATTATATATATACATTTAATATTCACTATGTGATTTAGGAAAACAATAATCTGCAATGTACTAACTAGTTACGTACTACTACTGCTCCCTACTTATAGTATCCCCAAAAACTGAAATGGGTTCGATCACGAGACATATTCGTCTAGTTAGTTCCCCCTGTGGAGACCGGGGGGGAGTTCATTCAGTTCCTTCTCTGGGGTTGAGAACACGCAAGCCTTGTGTCCAAGAATTGTTAATCTTAGCCCGGCGAGTCCTATGCCTATGAGTCTATGAAAGACTGCATACAACTTTCCTCACCCCCTCCTCTCAAATGCCGAAATGAGAAGTAACTACACCACATATTATTTGATATTGGCCGAAGGTAGACGTAGAGACGATTCTCTGCGTCTACCGTCTACTAGCCCCCTGTCCAAGAATGTAATCCTAGCCTGACAAGTCCTATACTATACTACTACTATTATGACTATGGTGAGTCCGTAGGAAAGACTGCACACAATTTTCCTCACCACCACCTCTCAGATGGAGAAATGGGCA
>JAUEKX010220821.1:0-22317 GCA_031834005.1 Dendronotus venustus
AAATAACAAAAACTGTCACTATTATTGCCATAACGAATTTAATGTTGAATTTCAAAACACTAAAGGTCTTTCATTAACGCATCTAAATATTTCATCTTTAGCTAAACATTTTGAGAGTTTAAACAGTTTACTGAGTGGTTTGGGAACAAGTTTTAAAATAGTTGCTATTACCGAAACGCGTATAAAGCAAGGTTTAACATCTAGTTATAATTTTAGTTTACCTGGATATTCTTTCTTGTCAAACGGAACTGAATCATCCGCAGGGGGAAGGGCCTACACCTATACATCTCAGAGTCATTAAAATTCAAAACCCGTAATGATTTGTCTTCTTCCACTTATTTATCAAATAAATTTGAATCAACTTTTGTAGAAGTATTAGGTAGCCAACAAGGTAACTACATTGTTGGTTGTGTATATGAACATCCTCATCTTTGAATTGATGAATTTGTTGGTAGTAACCTTTCTCAGATTCTTGATAAAGTCAACAGAGAAAGTCAGCGTCTGGTTTTACTTGGAGATTTTAACATAAATCTATTAGACTACGATAAAAGTAAAGACGTTCAGTTCTTTGTCGACACTCTTCATTCACATTCTGTCTTTCCAACTATATCGTTACCAACAAGAATAACACCTCAATCTGAGACTTTAATTGATAACGTTCTAATATCTAGTACCTTCAACATTGAATATCAAACATAAAATTTATCAGTGGGAATATCTGATCATTTGTCTCAATGTATTATAATCGAAAACATTTGCAACAATAATAAGGACAACAATGAGTATTATTACAAAGATTGAAACTCATTTAATTATGATGATTTTCAGAAAGATTCTTTGGAAATTTATTGGAAAAAAACATGTGCAGAATGAACCTCAAGATCCAAATATTTCTTTTAAAAAATTCTATGACAAGCTTGATGCTTTAATAACTCAGCACCTACCTCTAAAAAGGTTAACAAAAGGTATACTAACATCTATTCGTCAAAGGGATAGCATTTACATAAGATTTATGAAAGAAAAAGAGCCTATCGTGAAAGAAATTGTCCATGATCGATAAAAAAGATATCGTAACTGCCTTGTAAATCTAATTCGCTGTAGTAAAACCCACTTTAAAAAATATTTCAACAACAACCATCAAAACTCTAAAAACATCTGGAAGGGCATCAATGAAATTGTAACTCTGAAAACCATAAACAAAAATCAAGCAATAGCATTGCAAATTAATGAAGAAGTTTAATCAAATCCTAAAACGTTGTCTGAAGAATTCAACAAATTTTTCTATACTGAACCTGGTAGAATAGGACAGAAAATCCATCCTGTTAAAGTTTCATATAAAAGCTTCTTACTTACACGATGTCAAAGATCTTTCTTTGTTACTCCAGTAGATAGTTATGATATTAGAAAAATCATACTAAAATTAGACTTTAAAAAATCTAATGGACTTTATAGCATTCCACTTCAGATACTAAAAATTATGGTAAATGAAATTTCAGACGTACTTGCAATAATTTTCAATTATTCCCTTGAAAGTGGCATATTTATTGATCTACTAAAAATAGTAAAAGTAATACTGATCTATAAAAACAAGGGCTCCCCACTAGAAGCAGGTAATTATAGACCCATCTCATTATTGTCAAATATTGATAAAATATTTGAAAAACTAGTACAAGCAAGAATCGTGAAGTTTCTCAATGACAATAACTCTATTTTTGAAAACCAGTTCGGTTTTCGATCGAAGCATTCTACTAACCATAGTCTTAACACGATTACTGAAACTATCAGAGAATCAATTGATAAAGGAAATGTTACATTTGGGGTTTTCCTTGACTTTCAAAAAGCATTCGATACAGTTAGCCATGCAATTCTCTTAGGAAAATAAAATCATTATGGATTCAGAGGAATAATGAACAACTGGTTGAGATCTTATTTGACAAAACGGAAACAATTCCTTCATCTTATGGGAAATTAATCAGAACTGACAGATATTAACCAAGGAGTTCCTCAAGGTTCAGTCCTTGGAATATATATAAATGACCTATCTAACGCACTTTTTTACAGCCAAGCTTTTATATTTGCTGATGATACTGATCTTCTATATTCAGATAAAAATCCAAAAAGAATAAAAAAACGTATGAATATTGATTTGTTTTTTTTACTCAAATGGCTTAAATCAAACAAAATCGCTCTAAATGTACAAAAGACTGAACTTGGGATCTAAATTACGACCTAAAAATAAAACTTGATGGCAAAAGATTGTTCCCAGTAAAATATGAAAAGTATCTTATCAAAATATAATGATGAATCAGTTCCGCTTTTCAGGAAACTAAATGTTCTATCCATTTCTAAACTTATCTTCTTATGACCTCAAAGGTCACAAATGACAAATCCAAGTCAGCAGAAAATCAAGCGAAGTGTTCACCTGTCCTGACAAGGCACCAAACAAAAACAACGCCGAAAATTCCAAGAACTCTCAGAGAGACAAAAGAAATTATCTTCTTCGACCCTGAGAAGAAACTCGTCAAACTTGGCAACAAAATGACAATGAGATGCTTCCCCGACATCAACACCTTCAGAGTGGTAATGGTAGAGATGCTCAGGCAAGACTGCCGCCAAAAAAAAAACAATGATACATATCTCTAGCAGCCCATCTACCCACGTCATGGAGATCACAAGTGACTGCAGACCCGTGCCGCAGAGTGAATGAGAATACAGTCAACGAGCTCCTGACGAAGTAAATCCAAACATACTTCGCAGATCCCAAAACAAGATGGAACACTGTCCTTCAAATGGAAGCAAGACCACTATCAAAATACTTGTAAAAACTACTTACCTTAAAGGTTATCTGTACTAAAAAATGAAAATTTGCTTGTTAGATTAATGATTACATCTGGGTTTAAAACCAAATCTTCCTCCCGTGTTCGGGGGCAAAACAACAATAAAACTAAAATAGGCTTTTTTATAGGATTACCCAACTTTATTTTGCCTCAAAAAATAAAGACTCATTTGTCACACAAATTCTTTTAGTTTCTTTTTTATGACTTTTTGTTTACTTAATATGAAAAAACTGACAATCTTATTTGTCCAATGGTTTTGTTTTAGGGGCATTTTGTTACACCAGATTGTTTACTAAGCAAACCAAAACACCCCAATGTAAATAATATTTCCTGCTTTCCTATCACATTTTTATTTATATTTGTTTGGATGATTGCCACTTAGTTTGCCTTTAACTCAATTCTCTCATTATTAAGGAAACTAAGACTTTCCCGGTAACCTCTGTTATTTCAAAGGAAACTAAGTTCTTTTTATTATATCCCATGTAACTTCAGTTATTTTTTAGGGAAACTAACAGCATTCCTTAAATTTACCTCTAATATTAAAGTTACCACGACCTATCATCTTTTCACTTCTGTCTGCTCATGTCATTGCAAAACTTATGCCGGCACCACTCTAGAAACGCGACTTGATTCGCGTTACAAATTAAACTAAATCCCTCAAGCTATGCAAACTGTGGCAACTCCAAAACCCTAGATTAGGAAAAATAGTTATATATACATTAATATTGGAAAAAACAAAACATAACAAAAAAAAGAAACTGTACATAGGTGGAGCTGTCCGGCGAAAAACAACGCAAAAATACGACAACTTCACGTATTTGCAAAAAACTCGGCTAGCGATTGTTTATTAGTAAATAGGAGAAATTCAAGTCGCTGTTCTCCATTGGGGAGAGAAGAGGAAGAAACGTCCTTGACCATGGTTTCAGATTCGGGGGTCTAAAAGTTGATTGTGGCAATCCTAAACAAAGAGGAACAAACATCACCCTGGTCGGTGTCCCTCCAGAAATCACAAACGCCCAACTGCTGCCCTTTTTCCAGGTACATGGAACAGTTAGGACCTTCTACAATGTGGTCAAAAAAGAACGAATTAGAGGGCAATAAAAAAAGGCAACCGTGTTTTTGTTTTAACTGCCTTCGAGAGAAGATCCCTCCAAAGGATATCAAAATATCGATCAAAAGACCAATGTAAAGAGGACGCATGGGAGGAGGTCATCTACAGGCAACCCGGCAAACCAAACGGAACCACGGAAAAACGGAGCCGCAGTAACAGTGGAAACGACAGCACAAACGAAGCTGAGACAACCAATATGAACGAGGGAACAAACAGCCCGAAACCCCCAAAAAAGAAAAACAAGAACAAATCGAAGAACAAACATCTATCACCCAACACAACTAACTCGCCACCCTTGCCGACCATAGAGCCGTTCATAATAACATCATTCCAGGCTCCTCGAGTCACAGCATCACCAGTCATACACAAGGAGCTATTAGCCGAGAACCTGGCCAAATGCAAAGATACAACGCCAGCCATAACCAGAAAGGCTGGCAAAAATTCATTTAACAAAAACAAGGCCCCAAAGAGCATGAAAGAGGTGAGAAGAATGGTATATTATGACCCAAGGAAAGCAGAATTGAAGCTGGGCAACTTGGAAACGTTTCAGGTCTTCCTAACCCCAAACTTACACATGATTTTTGTAACTCTATTTGTCAAGCAAGACTGCCGCAGTGATGGTGTCGACTACAAATCACTGGCCAACATCGCACCCGAAGCTTGGAGGGATTACATACTTGCAGACCTATGTAAAATGATTGCTGAAAAGTCTATCTACGACCAACAACAGAAGATGATCGACAAATATCTCTCCAACTCTGCCATGAGATGGAACGCCAAACAGGAGGAACAGGCGGAAACCTAAAATATATGGCTAAATGATTACTAAACAAAAAATCCTACTTATAATGTAAATGGCCTCCGGAACGGGGGAAGAGGGCGAAGATCCTAAATACTCTAGACAAAAGTTCTTTTGTTTTCTTGCAGGAAACACATAGTGTATCTGCCGACAACTGGTCAAAAGAGTGGGACGGCCCCTCGCTGTGGCAGTTTTTCCCATAATCAGACCACGCAATGTTATCTATTGAAATAACATTTAAAGCAAGAACACATAAGTCTCCATATTGGAAGCTAAACACCTCCGTCCTAACCGACCAAGTGTTTCGGGAAAGGATTAGCGCCGATAGTTTATGCCACCAAAATAGTAAACGAAATCAACCCCTTTATCAGTGGTGGGACAATTCGAAAAGAAGGTTCCGTGAAACTGCAATAACTTTCTGTAAACACCGCAACAGGACAGCCAGAGAAAGGAAAAATTAAGTGCTACTAGCCCTGTCACAACCCAACATCTCTCAGGACCGCGAAGAAGCTTTAAGTCTAGAGCTCCAAGATCTAAACATGACACAGATTAAAGGAGCCCAAATCCGCAGTAGGACAAAATTAGCCGAGGACTATGAAACACCAAACCGCTTCTTCTTCGCATTACAAAAACAAAGAGGAGATAAAACAAATCTCCTCCCTGAGAATTAAGGACCGAATCCTAAATCACGCCACTGAGATAGAGGCACACGTCACACAAACATACAGTAATATATACTCGAAGCACACATACGATCCCTGTGCAGCCGAGAAAATCCTGCAACATGTTCAGAACAAGCTTGGCGGGGAATGCCTCGACAACCTGACATCGCCAATCACAAGGAAAGAAGTCACCGAGGCCATCCAAAGCTGTAATGGCAACACTGCCCCAGGTCTCAACGGTGTACCTTATGAGTTCTATCAAGCGTGTCACGACTCCATTACAGATGACCTTGTGGATGTCTTTAATCACTGCCTCTTCGAAGCTGAAAGCCTGACAGACACAACGAGAAAAGCTGTCATTACACTCATACCAAAAAAAGGAGACCTCGAGGACCTATCAAACTGGAGACCAATATCACTCCAAAAGTTAAGACCTAAACTCTAAACACTAACCAACACCACACAAGCTTGCTCGGTACCTGGGAGACCAATCCAGGACCACACTATTCTCATTCGTGAGGTAATCACTTATGCCAAACACAAACGACTTCCTACATTTATTATCTCTATCGATCAGGAGAAAGCCTTTGACAAGGTCAGCTGGGAGTTCATGTTTGAGGTACTACAACGCATCGAATATCCTTCAGGTGCCTATAGAGAGTGGTGGGCTAAACCTACTCCCAATCCAGGAGCAGTGTCTTGCACTTCAAATAGCCGATTTGCTCGGGATTGCGAAAGACCTCAACCCCTGTGGGCTAAACAATCTAAATACTGGCTGGCTGCCTCACTACGCAGTATTAAACCGGAATGAAAAGATCTCTTTGGGATCAATTCCCCTAAACATACTGTAGGCCATAAACCGATACAACATGCTTTGATTGTAGCCCCACTCAAAGTGTTCCTAAAACTGAACACCAGCAAAACCGAAACTATTAGGGTCATAAGAACAGTCCGAAGAAACGTGTTTTCAGGCTTCAGCAAAGGCATCTTTCACTTTTTTTAAAGGTCTGTTTTTTGGGGGTATAGTGTGGTATGGTGTGCTGATCTTGTAAATATTTTAAAAATTCCTCCTGGAAAATACTCTCTCTTCTTCTGAGATTACTTCTTCTTCTCCTGGGAAAATATTTTGAATAGAATTTCTAAAAATATTAGTCGTCATGGAAAATTGGATCTGAAAATTTGGATCTTTAAACTTTCCTCGAGTAAAGTGTAAAGGGTTTTTAAATTTTCTAAAGAATGTTTTAAAAGTTGTTGCTCCTGGACAAAAAGAAAAGATAATAAAAAAACAAAAACGATTTATATGCTGCTTCTGTGTGTCAGCTACCACACGTCCATTCCCGTAGATCTACGTGGCCAACTTGATTAATCGGTACCCTTCCTACGGAATGGTATCCTACGATGAACTCTCATCTGTCTTTTCTTCCTCCTCCACCCTTCTCCACGACGAATGAGATGTATGTATATCATTAAAGTCTAAAGGGGGTACTCCAAATATTCCTACACTCAAAGTACATACCCTATTTATGAACGGTACCCGGATGGACGGACGGCGGACGAACGACCGCAAATGTAATAACGACGATTTGCTGCACCACAAGGAAAGAATATGAATGAAGGGGATGCACTCAGGGTCGAGGCTGGTTAAGGTATCGCTTCTCGGCCTAATGGCTAAGATCAAGTGTAGTATCTGTTCTTATCCTATAGTTTAGATTAATTGAAAATAGTTTGGCCGTGCTAGCGATTTTTGGTGAAAAGCTGCTCTCAAGTCGCTGTTCTCCACTGGGGAGAGAAGAAGAAGAAACCCCCGTCACGGGAAGAGGTCTTTCAGTTTTTATTTTTTATTTTTTGTTTTTCTACTACGCGCTGGACTTGTGACCGCCAATAAGTGGTTCCAACGGCAGATTTTTGTTATTGTTTTTGAACGCCTTGGACTTGTGAACGCCATCACGTGATTCCAACGGGAGATTTCCTTCTAGCGGCCGTGTTCGAATCCCATCGGTGAATTGTGAACCCCAAGAGTTTATACCAGCCTTTCTTTCTCCTTTTTATCCTTTCATACTAAAAACACCTTTATACGACCCCAACACGGCCTATGGCATTACAGTAAACACTTATATAAGTACCACGCTGTTCATTACTACACCGCTAGGCAGCTAAAATGGCAAAAGTCTGGGCAAAAGAGGATGGATACTTTGCTCTTACCGAGAATATCAAAGTCTCCAAAGAAACAATACCTAATCTAATACTCAAAAACATAGACGCTAACGAGCTCTATAAAGAAACCGTAACCATTGCGCATGCAGCTCTATCGAGAGTTAAAGGTATGCCTATTGACATGCAGTCTATTACTGGCTCCGTGTGTCAAGCAGGCATAACAGTCGATAACATCCACTCCATTCAACAGAATGGAAATAAATTTGAAATAGTCATTAATAACAAAGAACAAAGAGACAAACTAACGGAAAATGGATTCAAATTTGGAGGCCTCCAAATAAACGTCATCCCCCCTAAGCAAAACTACACCAGAATCACTGTAACCGGTGTACCACCCGAAGTGACAAACAAACATCTGCTGCCCTTTTTTGAGCATTTTGGTACGGTGAGATCGTTCTATGATGTCACCAAAGATGTACGAATAGGGGGAAGAAACAAATCCATCAAAAACGGAAACCGAGTTTTCGTAATGTCCCACTTTACAGTGATCCCCCCAAGGCACTTTAAAATCCACGGCCACTCAGCACGTTGCGTTTTTACAACCCCACCACGGGAACAATGCACTGAAGCAGCCTGGGGAGATGTCCTGGAGGAACAAAGAAGAAGACAACATGACTCCAACACAATTGACAACAACAACAAATGGCAAACAAAAACCCAATCACAACAACTACAGAACGTAAGTCAACAACAAAAAATGACACAACAACAAACACAGGAAATACCGACGCAACAAACAGCAACGCAACAAACACCACCCCTACAAAACCAGACACAAGAAATACAACAACAGAAAACAGTGACACAACAAAAACCACTGCAAATAACACCGGCTCAGGAAACTCCACCCATCCAATCTCCCTCACTAACATCAAACGAGGAAAAAGAAACAATCCAAGAGGATAAAATAACAACTCCAACAAAATCAACTTGCCCTGAAACAACTCAAGAGGACGAAATGACAACCCCAACACAATCAGCTTGTCTTGAAACAACGACAACTCAACAACAACAACAAGAAACAGAATCTGAGGAGCAGTTATCACAACCGGTAGTTAATATGAACATCGAGAAACCAAAACAACAAAAAGACATCAATCACCATCTTACATCAAAAAAACCAACAAACAAAATTCAACCAATGGAACATGTCGTCTACGACCCCCTTGCGGAAAAGCATCCAGTTCAAGTGGATAAAAGTAAATCTGCTGAATCATTAGCAAAAAACCAACATGTGCTGGTGTCACCAGCAATGACAAGACGAAAAACCAAACAGCAAAAAATACACCAACAACAACCAAAACAACTGGATACCCCTAACACTCTCAAAAGCACTAAACAAAAGATCTTCTACAACCCGAGAAAAGCGACTGTCTGTTTGGGGAACATTGACATGGCTAAGTGTTTCCCTGACCTGACAACGTACATGGTGGTAATGACGGAATTTTTAAGACAAGATTGCAGGGCATCAGAACAAACGTACCAGTCACTAGCTGCCCACCTTCCAACACATTGGCGACAGCACATAATGGCCGACCCATGCAGAAAAGTAGACGAAAGAATGATTAACGATAGGCTGCAAGAATATATAAAAACATACTTCACCAACCCAACTGAACGTTGGAACACACAATTACAACACGAAGCCAAAGGCCTAAAAAAATACTTACAGCAATGACTTTCCATACCGAAAACGATAACGAAAGGCAGACGCCAAAACAATTAACAATAACAACATACAATACAAACGGCCTCCGCACTGGGGGAAAGAGAACCAAAATATTTAATGCTTTAGATAAAAATTCATTTTGTTTTTTGCAGGAAACACACAGCCTATTAGGAGACACTTGGCACAAGGAATGGGCAGGTCCATCCCTTTGGTCAAGTTATACTAATTTCTCTGCTGGAACTGCAATTCTCATGCCAAAAGCAGCAAAAATACAAGAACAGCGCCTAGACACTAAAGGACGTTTCGTGCTGGCCAAAATCACTTACTGCGGCGAACATTACACCCTCTGCTGCATATATGCACCAGACAAACCATACAAAAGGCCAAAATTCTGGAATAAAATCAAACGTAAGATCCTCCTTTTTAAACCTATAGGTGAAATAATCATGGCGGGAGACTTTAACTGCGTGCTAGACCCACCCAAAGACAGGGAGGGGGGAGATCCACAGCTACCCCAACACACCTATGGAAATGCAGAGCTAAACGAACTCTTTGAAGAGTTTGGTCTCGTCGACTCTTGTGATACCCAAACTGTTGGCTTCACATGGAAAAACGAGACCAAACGCATCAAATCTCGTCTTGATCGAATCTACCTAAAACAAGATTCTATCAACAGAGTGCTGGGTGCAAATAAGCGCTTTCTGCCTTACTCCGACCACGCAATGCTCTCGCTCGTATTATCCATCCGAGCAGCAGTACATAGGTCAGCGTACTGGAAGCTAAACACTTCGATCCTTTCCAATCAAATATATCAGGAAAGAATTGAAGCCGATATTTTGTGTCACCAACGAGCCAAAGATAACCAAAACCTCTCTCAGTGGTGGGACGAAACAAAAAACAGGTTCCGTGAAACATCAATCATAATTTGCAAAAGGCGTAACAAAATTGCGAAGGCAAGACGAGTCGAGATCTTAAACGCCCTTTCAATACCCAACATAACTATAAAACGCGAAAATGACTTAAACCAAGAGCTCCAGGATTTAAACGAAACCCAAAATAAAGGAGCACAAATCCGCAGCAGGATAAAACTAGCTGAGGAATCTGAAACTCCAAACCAGTATTTCTTTGCTACTGAGAAACAAAGGGGAGAAAAAAAAAACATCTCTTCCCTTAGAGTCGGAGGCAAAACACTAAACACCCCCACTGAGATAGCTACACACATTAAACAAACGTATAGCAACATCTACTCAGAGCATGAATACGATCCATCCGCTGCTGAGGAAATACTTCAACATTTACCAAAACGGCTCGGGGAAGATTGCCTAGACAACCTCACCACCCCTATAACAAAACAAGAGGTTGTTAATGCCATCCAGAGCTGTGGCAGAAACTCTGCACCAGGCCTTGATGGTCTTCCCTATGAGTTTTATCACGTCTTCCTCGATCTTTTGTCTGTCGAGCTCGTTGAGATATATAATCACTGTCTCTTCGATGCAGAATGTCTGACAGATTCAATGAGGAGAGCAGTGATAACTCTCATCCCAAAAAATGGTGACACAGAAGATCTCAACAACTGGAGACCAATATCTCTCCAAAACTGTGACTCCAAAATACTAGCTAAAATTATTGCCAACCGATTAAGGCCATATTTGCAAACCTTAACATCAGAAACTCAAACCTGCTCCGTACCTGGTCGCCAAATTCAAGACCACACCATACTCGTACGCGAAATTATAACATATGCAAACCATAAAAAGATTCCAACCTTTATTGTTTCCGTAGATCAAGAAAAAGCCTTTGACAAGGTCAGCTGGAGGTTCATGTTTGAAGTGCTACGGCGCTTAGGACTACCAGAGGGCTTTGTCAAAACAATAAAGGTTCTCTACTCAAACCCTGAATCGTGTTTCAACGTAAACGGCGAGTTAACCCTGTCTATACCTATAATGCGCGGAGTACGACAGGGCTGCCCACTATCTCTGCTCCTATACATCTTAGTTGCAGAAGTCCTGGGACTTGCAATCAAGGCATGCCCTGACATCAAAGGTTTTCAAATGCCAGGATATGGGCCCATACCCGTTTTGCAATACGCCGACGACACTAATCTTATAGTACAAAACATTGACTCGATAAATAGCGCCTTGCAAATTTTTGACACTTATTGCAAAGCAACTGGGTCTAATTTAAAACCCGACAAAACCAAGGGTCTAGCTATTGCCACCAACAAACATCTAACTGCCAATACTTTACATCGGATACAGTGGAATGAGGGTTTCAAAGTTTTGGGGATAGCGTTTACCCCAGATCAACATCGGAATTATACTATAAACTGGGAGAATGTTATTGCCAAGGCGGAGAGAGCCTCAAATGCACTAGCAAAAAGAAGTCTGTCCCTGAGGGGGAGGGCGCTAGTGTGCAACACCCTAGTCCTATCCAAAACATGGCATATCGCCAGAGTCTACACACCAAACAAACAACAGTGTGCTAGACTCCTCACCATATGCGCGAAGTATATCTGGCAAGATGATTACGAAAAGATTGCCAGAGATATCCTCCAAATGCCAATCTCAAAAGGCGGTCTAAACCTACTTCCAATCCTGGATCAAGCGTTAGCGCTACAAATTTCTGATACTTTGAGAATAGCACACGAGCCCCAACCACTGTGGGCCAGACTTACAAAATACTGGTTGGCAGACACTATGCGCTCTATTAAACCCGAGTGGAAAAAACTTCTTGGGAATAATGCTCCAAAACATGTCGTTGGCCTAAAACCCATCCAACATGCCTTGATAATCCCACCGCTTAAACTTTTCTGCAAAACCAACACCAGCAAGAACGAAAATGTTAGGACGATACGAACAGTCTTAACTAGCTCTGCAAAAACACAGGTGCCTGGAAGACATGCCCAAGATCTGTTCCATAAGACAAGTTCGGAATGGGTGCATATCTTCCGGCATAACTTCCAGACTTTAGGTAAGCCTAGACACGCTAACACCCGTTTCTTGTTCCTACATAATGCCCTTCCATCGCTCAAAAACATCCAAAAATGGAACAGGAACCAACATTTTAATTCCGCTTGCAAACAATGTGGACAACCTGAAACTACAATCCATATCTTTGAATGTCCACTTAGGTTCACTGTCTGGGCAGAGTGCATGATAGCACTTCACCCCACAGTAAAACTTAAAACTTCACCAACTGATCTGATACTAAACCCACCAAATGATGCCTTTATTCAGACTCTTGTACACGAAACCACGCACCAGATATGGCTAGCACGGAATAGACTTGTGTACGAAAACCAAAATACATCTAATCAAAGCATCTTTGCGAAAATCCTCTCAAATCTAAGTAAAATTGAGTTTGGGACAAAAACTGGACTCAGGCCTAAAGATGTTATACAAACTATCACCAAATACATCTAGGCTGCAGTCCAGACTCTCTCCCCAAGTGCGAGAACCAAAACATATACACAAAAATATAATACGTTTTTTTATGGGCCTAGCCCGATTTAGTTCGTTTCGAAAACTAAATTTATTTTATATCCATTATTTCTCAAAGTTTCTTTTTTGCAGCTTTTTTTTTTATCTTTAAAATCAAAAAATTGCACATCATATATGTGCAATGGTTTTTGTTTTACGAGTATTTTGTTTCACCAAATTGCTTGCTAAGTAAACCAAAAATCTCACATAAATGTAAATAATCTATACGTAGTTATATCTCTTGGAGATTACCAACTTGTTTGCTTTGTAATCCAATTCTGTCATTTTCAAGGTAACTAAGCTCTCCATGCGACCTTTGTTATTTCGAAGGAAACTAAGACTCTCATATCTTTGCTGTCGCAAACTCTGACATTCTCCGGGGAAACAAACTGTCCCTACTTATTTAAATACACTAATACATAGTAACCTCTATACAGCTTCCACACTTTATCATTGCAAACTCGTGGTAAATCCAAAATTTTAAGAACCATTATATTTTATGTACTCATAAAAAACCTTTATATAAGAAGAAAAAAAAAAAAAAATGTAAATAGGTGGGGTTGCTGGGCCATTGCGCTAAAATAAGGCAGCCTCACATATATACCAATATATATATATATATAAATTTCGGCTAAGGGAAGCACTCATGTCAACCTTACAGTTACCGTGGGTGCACATCCGGAGCTGAAAAAAAAAAAAAAAAAAAAAAAAAAAAAAAAAAAAAAAAAAGTATCTGTTCCTACTTTGATACTAGTTGGGTTGGAGAAAGACGCCGGACACGCTATTCATTTGACGAAGTGCTTGCACATCGTTGGTGGTCCATTGCTTGCTGGTAGTTTAGTTGGACAAGCTTTTAAGCCACTGTAAGTATGGCTAGCATTATAGACAGACTAAGACAAAAAATTTCTCGTGAAATCTTAAACGATATACCCACTTTCTCCCTCTACGGGGAAGATAGTACCAATGGATTTGAAAGAACAGTGTCATTTCATATATCGCAAATAGGGGATACTTCGAAAGAAGTTGATTTAATAAAGGCGCTATCAAAGCAACGCCTAATGGAAAATCTGGAACTCTGCCAACGGGTTGGCCCTAATATACAACTGACATTTAAGACTCTTGAGACAAAACAAAAATTAATGAAAGAAGGCTTAAGATATGACACTACACGAATTATTTTCCGGGATCCTGCAATCAGAGTCCACGGAGTGACTATGATAGATTGCCCCCCAAACTACAAAATAACTGACCTTGTCCGATTTATGTCAAAATTTGGCGATGTCCGACAGGGATATGAAGTAACCAAGACTGTAGATGGGAATACCTACAAGAACGGTAACCGGGTTTTCCACTACACAAAATTTTGTGATATCCCACAAAAGAGATTTTATCTTGACGGGAACCCGGTAAGATTGATGTACTCCGCCCCCCCTGTAACAATGTTGACTGACGAGCTGAAGGAGAAGATAAGTGAATGGGGGGAGACAGTGGATCCCGGAAATGGCCAACAACAACGGCAGAATCACCACCACGCAGAACAATCGAGACAACAACAACGACAGCAGCAGCAGACAAGAGACCAAGAAGAAGATGAAGACCAACAATCGGACGGAGAAGGTCAGATGGAAATTGTGGCTGAGACTCCCCCTGAATCAATCAGAAGGAAAAGGCAGGTGGCTAGCCCGGAGCAAGTAAGAAAAAAGAAGGCCATGGTGGAGCCTGCGGCTGCTGATTCCCAAGAAATAAGCAGTTTCTCATCGCAGTCGCAGGCCACCCAGTTGTCGCCCGCGGTGGTGAGTATTAAACCCCCTGCGCGAGATTCAGTGGGTTTTTTGAAGGGCAAATTAAATGATATTAGATCAAGGAAAAAATTTTTTGATCAAGTTAGCAATGCGAAAGATATATGCAAGGTAGATAAGGAGAGAAAGGTCATTTTGGGGCTGGGCCCAGTTGAATGGTTTTTGGCCATGGATTTATTTGTGTGGGCAAGGCTGATCGCGATGCTTCTCTTGGCGAGGAATGATTCTAGTGTTTTGGAAGCGGCGGACGTGCCTGCAGTAATTCAGGCACAGTTTCACTACTTGCAAAAGATGACGAAGCCTGCACTTAAGAATGCGGCTATTGCTTTGATAGAAAAGGGAAAGAACCAGGTGCTCAGAACCAATACAGAGAACCATGTAGGCAACAAACACAGCGCCTTTTATGCATTACACAAAACACGATTTTCCCGCGGTGTGTGAGAGTGGAATGGCCGTCTCTAGGATAGGGACTTATAATGTGAATGGACTGAGAGAAAATAATAAGAGAAGTAGAGTTTTTGGCTGGGCTAGGAACCACAACACTGATATTTTAATGTTACAAGAAACACATAAGCTCTTTTCTGACCAATGGGATAAGGAGTGGAAGGGTCAATCGATATGGGCGCATGGTAGTAATTTCTCTAGGGGATGTGCCGTCCTTATTAAACCACGATCTGACTTTAAACTACGACAAAGTAGGACTGATACAGATGGAAGGTACATCATTGCAAACCTTGAGAACAGTGGTTCCTGGCTCACCATCGTGTGTGTGTATGCACCAGATACACCTGGGGCTAGACCCGATTTTTTTGAAACACTCCAAACTGCTATAGTCGATTTTGCTCCGAAAGGTCCTTTGATCATTGCCGGTGATTTTAATGTTGTTCTAGATCCTTTGAAGGACAGGCTCGGTAAGCAACTTCCACAATTCGTCAGAGGTAGTCACGAGCTTGCTGAGATCAATCGTCTTTTTGAACTAACTGACCCTTTTTGTGCGGGGAATAACACCTGTGAAAATTTCACGTGGTCCAACAAAACCGGATCCACGAGGTCCAGGTTGGACAGGTTCTATGTCCAATCTGCCCTCAAAGAGGTGATGGTCTCCCACATGCCGTTTCATGACTCGGATCATCGGCCTGTCATGCTTCAGTTTCAAACAAGTAAGTGGGAGAGAGGGCAGGGCTACTGGAAACTCAACACCGCTGTACTGGGGGAACTTAGTTACAGAGTGAGGGTAGAAGGGGCTCTGGCTGTTTCTGAATTTCGGAAAGACCAAGTCCAACTGGATGAGTGGTGGGACGATACTAAAGCCCGAATTGCCGAAGTATCACAAACGTATTGTAAGCAGAGGGCTAGACGTATGAGGTCTCGTATTAACGACCTGACTGCCGAAAGGGAGAATCTGGCAGTAAGACAGGAAAGGAATCCTGAAGAGGAAACACGACTTGAAGAGCTAGATGGTGAGCTTGACAGGCTGCATCAGGAGAAGGGGAAGGGTGCTCAAGTCAGGTCAGGCTGTGATCTGGCCGAAGTACTTGAGAGGCCTAACTCCTACTTCTATGCAGTTGAGAAGCAAAGAGCCAAAGCTAGACAGATGGAAGTGATAGAATCTGAGGAAGGACTCCTGACTGATCCGAGGAAGGTGCGAAGCCATATTCTAGGTTATTACTCGAAACTCTATTCAAATGAACCAATATGCGAAACTGCACAGCAGAGTTTTCTTGACAAGGTTGAGGACAGGTTCCCTATGGACCGAGAGGGCCATATGATTGCCTCAATTTCGGGAGAAGAGGTCTCCAAAGCACTACGTAATGCGAAAAAGGGCAAGGCACCCGGTCTTGACGGACTGCCCTATGATTTCTACCAGGAATTTGAAGATCTGTTGTGCGTTAGTCTAGCTGAGGTTTTTAATTATTGTCTCCAGGAGAAAGGGAAACTCACAGATTCACAGTGTAAAGCGGTGATCACTCTGATTCCTAAAAATGATGAGGTGAGCAACCTGGATAACTGGAGACCAATCTCTTTGCAAAACTGTGATGCCAAAATTTTATCGTCAGTCCTGGCAAATAGGCTGAAGCCATGTCTGCCAGATCTGGTCAGGCCTTCACAGGTCTGCTCAGTCCCTGGTAGACAGGTGCAGAATCACACTCTACTTGTGAGGGAGGCCATTGCCTATGCAAAACATGAAGGGACGCCACTGTATGTCATCTCTCTTGATCAGGAAAAGGCTTTTGACCGAGTAAACTGGAGCTACATGTTCTCAGTAATCCGGAAACTAGGACTACCCGAAATCTTTGTGAGATATATAGAGGTCTTGTACAACGACCCCGAATCTGCAATCAATGTAAACGGTCATATTTCAAGTTTTTTCAGGGTCTTGAGGGGAGTCAGGCAGGGGTGTCCCTTGTCGATTCTCTTGTATGTCCTGATTGCGGAACCACTCGGTGAAGCAATCAGGGTAGCCGAGGGGATCGACGGCATCTGCCTACCTGGTGGGCTTTTCCCGCTCAAACTGGTTCAGTTCGCTGACGACACAAACCTTTTTGTTTCTAACACGGACTGTCTGTACACTATCTTTGATCTATTTAAGTTTTATGAGTCTGCATCAGGTGCTAGGCTCAAGATATCGAAGACTCGGGGTATTGCGGTCAATCATCCTGCAGGGAAGCATCTGTGCCCTGAGGTGCAAATTAAGTGGAACAAACTCGACACCAAAATCCTAGGTGTAAATTTTATGCCCGATCTAATGCTTTCGTGTCGTCTAAATTGGGCCCGGATCCTTGATTCCATCAAGAGGAGGGTCGAATCACTCCTGGATCGCAACCTGTCTCTCAGGGGACGTGCACAGGTTTTGAATGCCCTCATTTTATCGAAAGCATGGCACGTCGGCAGGACCTTCCTGCCTGACCCTAAAAGCCTGAAGGGCCTGACCAGACTCTGTTTCCGGTACTTATGGAACAATACGCATGAGCCAGTGAGGCGTGAAACTATGTACCTACCTCTTGACAGAGGTGGGGTCAATCTCCTGCCAATAATGAAGCAATGTGCGGCTCTTCAAATTCCAGATCTGCTGCACATGTGTGCTGTTGATGAACCACTGTGGTGTGCGTACGCGAAATACTGGATTGGAGACAGAGTCAAGGGTCTGGCCCCAGAGTGGCGTGGTTTGGCTGATAACAACAGGCCAAAGCACGTCATTGGACGTAAACCAACCCATTATGAAATTATTCTCCCCTATTTGGTTAAAGCCCTGAATGGGCTTGATGGGAAAAGACCGACCATCAGGGTCATTCGGGGTGTCCTCTGTGGGGATCAGGTTGCGACACTATCTGAGGCCCAGGCCCAAATTCGTAGATCCCTCCAAGGTGAGATTCCTACGTGGGAAACCACAATGAAACACCTTTTAAAAGTAGGTGTACCAAGTAAACACCTGGACACCAAATTTTTGTTAATGCACAGTGTTCTGCCGGTCATGTCAAATGTGGCCAGATGGAACAGATGGCAGAACCGGCAGAGTGCAAAGTGTGCGGCGTGTAGTCAAACTGAAACGCTGCTGCATCCTTTTGTATGCCCGGCGTTTAGCAAAGCAACCAAGTGCGTGATGAGCCTTGTCGAGGATGTTCTGCCCAAAAGCATGTCGCCCGAGGGGTTTGTATCCCTGCACATGGTGAATCTGACAGCAAGATCCCTGAGCACCGAGCTTGTCCATCAGGTCTGGAGGGCCAGGTGTATGAGAGTTTTTGAGAAGAAAGAGATCGAGTGGGAGCTGGTGGTGAAGAGAGTGATAAATAACTTCCTGGAGGCGGTCAACCTATGTTCAACCGTCACGAGGTTCGTAACCAACCGTTTTAACGAAGCCGGAGGACACCTCATCTTCAAAGAGTAGACCCATCCGCCAACCTCGTGACACCAAACAATGGAGTGCTGTTTTTTTATTCTTTTTTCTTGTCCACCACAAAAAGATCAAGAAAAAGAAACTCAATATCTAGTTTATTGTTTTCACTAGGACCTGATGTGGCCCTGTTTTTTGTGTTTTTTTGTCTGCCCAGAAATGATCAAAAATACACCAAATTCTGTACTCAGTTACTGGGTACAATTAAAAAAGGTTTTGTTTCTATGGCTGTCTCTGTCTTCCATAATAGACCAAAGAAAGCTGGATTTAGTGTATTTAAAAATAGACAAATTTATTTCTTAAAAGAAAAAAAACAAAACAAATGTGTATATATGTATCATAGGGTGTATATAGTGTATTTTTTGTATAGGGGCCGTCACAGCCAACATAAAGTTGCGCAAAAAGTGACGTGCCTAATTTGCTTTTTCGGCTAAAGGAACTACCCAAGTCAACTATACTTGAACCGTGGGTAGATAACCGGTTCATGAAAAAAAAAAAAAAAAAAAAAGGATCTGTTCTTATCTTTCAGTTAAGTTATTTAGTTAAATGCCGAGCTAGCGATATTTTGTGTTTCGCAAAAACTTAAAATTCAAGTCGCTGTTCTCCATTGGGGAGAGAAGAGGAAGAAACCCCCGTCACGGGAAGAGGTATTTTTTTTCTGATTTTCACGCCGGACTTGTGAGCGCCACGGCGGTGCATCTCGCGGAAAAAACGTACGAGCGACCTGGTTCGAGCCCCATCAGAGACTGTTTTTATATATTTTTTATACCTTCATTTTTTATAACAAACTTTTTATACAAACCCCATCGCAAGAGCTCGAGAGCTTTGTTAAGCACCGGTATACAGCCGCAATGGCATACCAAAACTGGGGGAAAGAGGAAGAATACTATGCCCTCACAAAAACAATGAAAGTCTCAAAAGAGACAATACCAAACATCATCATTGATGAAATAAACACAGAGGACCTCTATAAGGAGACTGTAACGGTTGCCCATGCGTCACTATCACGAGCAAAGGGGACACCAATAGACATGCAATCTATAACTGGCTCCGTCTGCCAAGCTGGGGTAACAATAAATAATATCCACTCAATCCAACTAAATGGAAACAAATTTGAAATTGCAATTAGCAACAGAGAACAAAGGGAACAATTAACCGAAAGTGGCTTTAAATCCGGGGGCCTCAAGGTTTGCGTAATACCCCCAAAACAAAACTATACAAATATAACAGTCACCGGCGTACCACCTGAAGTGACCAACAAACATCTTCTCCCCTTCTTTGAACATTTTGGTGCTGTGAGATCATATTATGATGTTACCAAGGCCGTACGAATAGGGGGCAAAAACATCCCAATCAAAAACGGGAACAGGGTCTTCGTCATCTCCCGCTTCACGGTGATCCCGCCAAGACACTTCAAAATACATGGTCACTCTGCCCGCTGCGTCTTCACCACTCCAACACGGGAACAGTGCAATGACTCAGCCTGGGAAGATGTACTGGATGAACAGAGAAGAAGAAAACATTACACTTCTAACAAAAACAACAACAACAACAACAACAATGGCTACAACAACTATCGGTCAACAAAACAGGCACCAATACCACAACAAATACAGCTACAACAGACACAGACACAATCTACATCACCGCAACAAACACTGTCCCAACAAACAGCCCCACAACAAACACTTTCACAACAAACACTAACACAACAAACGCTTTCACAACAAACATCAACACAAAAAACAGCGCCACAACAAACCCCATCACAACAAACACTGACACAACAACCGACACCACAACAGACAACGTCACAACAAACTCCGCCGCAACAAACACAGACACAACAAATAACACCACCAACCCAATCCTTGTCACCAACACAAGTTATAACAAGCAACAACAACGAAGTCAAAAAAAAGACCCAAGAGGATCAAATGACCACCCCAACACAACTAACTTGCCTACTAGAGACTGAAACAACATCAACTCGACAGCAACAGGAAACAGAATCTGAGGAGGATCTATCACAACCGGTAGTCAATATGAACATCAAAAAACCAAAACAACAACAAAATAAAGACATCAACAACCACCTTACATATAAAAAACCGACAAACCAAAAACAACCATTGGAACATGCCGTCTATGACCCCCTTGCGGAGAAACAACCAGTAAAAGTGGACAAAAGTAAATCTGCTGAAAACTTAGCAAAAGATCAACAACACACACCAGCACTAACAAGACACAAAGCATAACAGCAACAGCTACATCAACATCAACATCAACAACAACAACTGGATACCCCAAACAGCCTCAAAAGCACAAAACAAAAGATCTTCTACGACCCAAGAAAAGGAACAGTCTGTTTGGGGAATATCGACCTGATAAAGTGCTTTCCGGACATTACCACTTACATGGTTGTAATGACTGAATTCCTCAGACAAGACTGCAGAGCATCACAACAGTCCTACCAATCCCTGGCTGCCCATCTTCCAACACAATGGCGACAACATGTAATGGCTGATCCGTGCAGGAAAGTTGACGAAAAAACAATAAACGACAGACTACAACAATACATAAAGACATACTTTACAAACCCAACCATAAGATGGAACACACAACTACAACACGAAGCCAGAGGGCTAAAAAAATACCTACAACAATAACTTTCAATACCAAAACACGTAACGACAACCAAAGGCAGAAGCCAAAACAACAAACAATAACAACATACAATACAAACGGCCTCCGCACTAGGGGAAAGAGAACGAAAATCTTGAATGCGCTAGATGCAAAGGCTTTTTGTTTCCTACAAGAAACGCATAGCCAGCCGGGGGACACTTGGCACAAGGAATGGGCAGGTCCATCCCTTTGGGCAAGTCACACTAATCTCTCTGCTGGAACTGCGATTCTGCTGCCTAAAACAGCAATAATCCAAGACCACCTTTTAGACACTAAAGGTCGTTTCGTGCTCGCCAAAATCACTTATTTTGAGGAACACTACACTCTCTGCTGCATTTATGCACCAGACAAACCTTACAAAAGGCCAAAATTCTGGAAGAAAATCAAACGTAAGATCCTCCTCTTTAAACCTGTGGGCGAGATAATCATAGCTGGAGACTTTAACTCCGTACTAGACCCGTCTAAAGACAGGGAGGGAGGAAATCCTCAACTTCCCCAACACACCTGTGGAAATGCTGAGCTACACGAAATCTTTGAGGAGTTTGGTCTTGTTGACTCATGTGATACCCAAACTGTTGGCTTCACATGGAAAAGCGAGACCAAACGCGTCAAATCCCGACTTGATAGAATCTATCTAAAACAGGACTCTATCAACAAAGCCCAGGGTGCAGAAAAGCGTTTTCTACCTTACTCTGACCATGCGTTGCTTTCGCTCAGAGTATCAATTCGAGCTGGAGCGCACAGGTCAGCGTACTGGAAACTAAACACTTCGATCCTTTCAGATCAAATGTACCAAGAAAGGATCGAAGCCGACATCATGTGTCACCAACGAGCCAAAGAAAACCAAAATCTCTCTCAGTGGTGGGATGAGACAAAAAGCAGGTTCCGTGAGACCTCCATCATCATTTGCAAAAGGCGTAACAGAGTTGCAACGACAAGACGCCTAGAAATTCTAAACGCCCTGTCGCAACCAAACCTTACCATAGATCGCGAAGATGATCTAAACCAAGAACTACTGGAATTAAATATAACTCAGAATAAAGGAGCCCAGATACGCAGCAGGATAAAGCTTGCTGAAGAATCCGAAACTCCGAATCAGTATTTCTTTGCGACTGAAAAACAAAGGGGAGAGAAAAAACATATATCTTCCCTTAAAGTTGGAGGTAAGAC
>JAUEKX010220933.1:0-10420 GCA_031834005.1 Dendronotus venustus
ATATTATCCCATGTCTTAACTGAGATAATTACAAGTTTTTTAATACTTTCGATAGATTGAAGCTGTTAAAGCAAGTATGTAAATAAGTATTATTCGGAAACTTCTTATAAGATTTACAGATCATCCCTTTGCATGGCATGGTCTGCACTAGACTTTATTACCCGGAAGCCATTATGGAAAGTGACTGTATGGCTTAATCTGCGATTTTTATTGATTGAGAACGGTCACATGACCTTTTATAACAGCTTAATCTTAATTAGGGTTACCTAATTACCTCACATGGCTTAATCATTTCTGGATCGGTTTGTTTTTTAGCTAAATTGGTCTGACCCAATCAAATACAAATTGATACTTGCATTCTATCTTGTTAAAGTTCCCTTTAACTTGTCAAATTCTTTAGTAGGTCTCTAATAGAAATTGCTCCTCGCTTATTAATATTTGGAAAACACCCACCCACCTCCACCCACACCCACGCCCACGCCCACGCCCTGACTATAAGAGGACTGTGAGATTACCAAATTTAGTGCATGTCACAGACCTTTGTTGATTTAATAACTGAGCCAATTGCTCATCAATATTTGGACAAGATTTAGTACTAAAATGTTTTTTTTGTTATAATAGTTTTGACGGTGTATTTGAGGTATTTTTAGGATGTGCCACTTTAATCTCAGATTTCATTTTATCTATCTAGAATCTCTTGAAATGTGGATGGTCCCCAGATGGCCGGTACGTAGCTGCTGCATCATCAGACCGGTACGTAGTGTGTAAAATCGTGTTTTTTTATTGTTTTGTTTTTTTCTTTTCATGAATTTTCCGAATGAAAATTAAGATGTTTGGGATGAAACGTAAATGTTATAGATATTGTTTTGTTCAGGGCCGTCGACATGGGGGCCATGCCCCCCCCCCCTTTTTTTTTGCTAAAAAAAAAAAATTTGTTTATTCAAATAAAAATTTAAATATTACGTAATTGGCAGATTTAATTCTGTTGCTACTAAATCATTTCGTATTAAAAAACAATGAACGTTTTCACTATTTCGGAAAATTTATTTAAAGTGACTTCTGATTTTTTTTAACTATATGTATTTTTTCTAAATTGATTTTAATATTTGACTAATATTTTAACTAAAACAAATTTGAATTTTAACAACTTTATTCTTTGGGAAGGGTTAAATTAGCCAATCTAGAAGCCAAAATTTTCCATCGCGTCGGACCCAACCATGGTGGGTCCTCCTACGTCACTAAAAATGTGTCCCTACACTTTAAACATCGTATCGATTCCAAGCTCTCACCATTTGCTGTCACGTTTTAAGTTTGTGTACTTCAATATTAGCTCGTGTATGAATATGACATGATCATGTATCTATTATATATTCGTTCAAAACTCTTAGATTTGTATATGTATGGGATACAGTGACACGGAAGATTCTGTATAAACTGCCAGGCCATAATGGGTCAGTTAACGATGTTGATTTTCATCCAAGCGAACCTATTCGTAAGTTGTTTGATGTTTTTTTGTGGACTTCTTTCTATAATAACTACTTTAGAATTTCATCAATTTTATTTTTTCTTTGTTTTTTGTTGTTTTTTTGTTATTGTTTTTTTGTTATAAAATCAGCTAAAATTTAAATCCGTCGAACTTGCTTGCAGTTGTTTGTAATATTTTCTGACGTCGCGTTTTTAATTTAATGTAACTTAATGAAATTGATATGACTTACCAATTACACCAACTAGTTATTTGGATTCTAAGGTTTGATGTCCATATTAAAGAATTTCTTTGCGTTATGTGCAATTTAAAAATTGGAATTTTTTGTGATTTTCAACCCTCAGATTTTTGTTTTTATCCAAAAGATTTTGGCGATTTAAAGAGAATAACGATTTCTCTTTGGTTTATTTTAGTTTTTTAATTTTAATTGTTTTTCTATATGTTAGTTTTATCAGCTGGTAGTGATAAGAAAGTTTATCTGGGTGAGCTGTTCGCTACATAATCATAATCGGTAAAAGGAGATGGTGATACAGATGTGAGAAAGTCTCCCAACTCTTATCAATAAAATTACGAATTTTTGTTGAATTCTTAGAGAAATATTGGTGGAACAAGGTTTTACTATTAATTTTGTATTTATGTGTATATTTTGTACTCGCTTGAAACAAAAATAAAACAGTCTTCATATATATAGACTTTTTAAAAAAGTTTTTAAAGAAATTTTGTGTTCATCTTCATCAAAATATCAGAGTGTTAAAAATAGGTTGTTTTTTTTATCCCTTATGACCCAAAGTTTTATGGCCCAAGACAGATATTTACGACACGAGAGTTGAAAAAAAAAATCTTTCCATTGTGTGGAGGATGTATTCGTTACATTTTACGTGTATTACTTTACTTTGACAATGAAAATAACTATTTTAATGCTTTTATTTTTATAACAAGTCAGGCTGTCAGGTTGTTATGGCTTAAATATCCGAACGAGTGTTTATTTGTATTACAAACTTGCAATGATATGAGTAATAAAATTACAAAACACATAAAATTTAATTTCCTTAGTTCTTTTAAAACATATTGACATTTTTAATGTGTTCATTTTGCAAGCGTGGAAATCAGTGTGATTCTTTTTTTTTTTAATCTGAAAAGAAAATGTAGAAATATATTTTTTGAACCATGTGAACTTTTTTTAACTGTGTGTGTGAGAGAGAGAAAGCATGTCAACACGAGGAAGTTTTAAAACAGAGCAAGTTAGTTTTATTATTTTGACTTGTTTTCTTGACTTAATAATTTTTGACTAAATAATTTTTTACAAGTTTTTTAGATTTCGAACTTTACGTAATTACTAATTACTAGCCGAGAGGCCCTACTAAAGCCCAAGTCCAAGTGATAATAGCTGCACATTGATTTCCTTTAATAATGGGTTTCCTATTTAGATGACGTCTTTTCATGTTAACCATTCTCCATCCTCTTCACAAAGTATTTCAGACAAAAGTCACATCCAATGTGTCTGAACTTATTTATTCAAAAGTAATACCACCACTAAGATATTCGTGTGTCTGAATGGTGAAAACAAAAGTAAAATTGCGACAGAGAAAGGGAGATGAGGAAACGAGGGACGTATGTACTCTCTGGTGCCTAATGGACATCCCCTGCTAATAAAATTTTCAATTTTTTTCCTTTCAGGACATTCTTAAATTTTATTAGTTTACAAATTTACAGGATCGAGTATTTGGCATAATTTTGCTCATATGATTATATAAATACATTAAAATAGTTTAAAACAATGCAATTAAGAAATAAAATATTCATTACCTACTGACGTCATTATGCCAAAATTATAAGTGTTACAAATTAGTACATAAATGAAATTTATGAAGTGAAGAATGGATCTTTGCCTTCATGCAGCATTAAGCAAATTACTTTTAATTGTATTAATAAAAGTATCAAGTATAAAATAATAAAAGTATTTCATATTTTATGAGGACGCATATTGATAACAGTGTAATCTTTCACCGAAATGTTTTATCCTCTGTAAATATTCGCTAATAATAATAATTATTTAGAAAGATAGCCAGGCGCTATGAGATAGGTACTATAAATTATTCAGCAAATATACATACTATCAAAGCATTACATAGCGTTTCCTAATTATTAACTCTCTGATATCCCATGAGAGGTCAAATGATCCTTCGTGTTCTTCTTTTACAATTCTTTCACGTTATCATTGTGATCCAAAGTTATACCACTTGAATGACTTGATGATTGAAAGTTGATTCTGGATTGATCTCGCGATAATGTTTTTACATTTTGAAATTCTTTTGCGTTAGAAAGTCTTGTTTACTTTATTTTTTATGAACAACAAATAAATAATTATTTCATCACTTACTTTGTTTTCCTCAACACGAATGTTGTCTCAGTCTGTTTTAAAGGCGAAGTTGACATTAAAAAAGATTCTTAGATTAAAGTTTAATAATTCATTTGTGATCGTCAACAAATAAAAATGTCTTTCTATCATATAAATTGAAGTCGCGTTAATATTCCCAGTAAGATTCCAAAAATCTATTCATAAATACTCTGAACGTAATGTGTCTTTATTTAACGAATATATACTTGCCACACTCCTGCTTTAACAGAAAAATAGTTATCATCGCATTCCAATCTATTTATAGACGGAAACACTACGAAAAAACGAAGGCTTGGAACATGCACTTGTCTATCATAAACTCTTTCGTCACCAAAGTAGGTTTGTGCATATATAATTTCATTTGAACTTGCTTGAGACAAAAAACTGTTATCTCCTTCAAGTCGTCTAAAAACATCAGTGCAGCTTCCTGCACAGCTTAATCCAAAAATGTCATTGTTGCCGACAAGATACTGTACCCATTCTTTGCCATATACAGAAGTAGTTGATGCAATGTGTAATGTTCTTCCGTGAGATGGTTTGTGACAGAAGAAACGAAACTCATTAATTTGAAAGGCATTGTTGTTTAATTCTTTGAAGTAAGGTTGGCTCAAAAGAAAATTTCCATTTTGAAGTTGAGTTATGGAATCCAAATCTCCATAAACCACTGATTCATGAATTGATTGAGCTGACACATTGGCAACCATCATCCAACCTCCTAAATTTAAATCGTTTTGGCCATATCATTCATTAAGGTAAAAGAAGAATAAAAAGCATAGTTTTAATCTATAAGAAACGAATAATTTGTTTTCTAATTATGTTTGCAACTTTTAGGAAACTGAATACAATGCAAGTTAAATGTGAGCACTTTTTTATGAGAACCAGTAAAATTGGTCCAATGCTGGCTGTTTTTATTTTCTCTTTTTTTCTTCTCGTTACAATTCTACGAATTGCAATTATTTTCCTTCTAGTTACCATCACAAATATAATCCGTTATGAATTTTCTTTCCAAAACATTTCTGTTTAAAAATGTGTGAGGTTAAGATTCTTTCATTTACAAATCAAATATCGTTGGATGCTTTTACTGGGAATCCCTTTACAAATCTTTAAATTTCATTGTGACTACATTATGAAATATAACTAATATTTATCCTTTTATAAAGTTAATGAGCAAACGATTACCTAAACAATTTTGTGTTACCTAAACTAATTTTAAATCCCGCTTAGAAAAATACTTTGAATAGTCCAACCACTAACCTCCATCTGTTTCCATGTCACAAAAAACTTTTCGAGTTGTTTTTGTTTTATTGGGCCAAATTTCGTAATATCCGGATGGTGTTTTGGGGAAAAGTTCAAGCATTCCTTTGCATGACTTAACTAAAGTATAAAAATCAAAACTTTGATCACTTTTTAACCCATTAAGTCCCAGTTAAGTGCACATTTGGGAGCTAAATGTCTGCTTCTAGTGGCTGCAAAAACTATTAATTATTTGAAATGTACCACTTTGTTATTCCTGCGCGAATTTGTAATTGAATTTTGAACAACATTGTAACTGGTTACTTTTCGTCAAAAAGAAAGTATTTATCAAAATGGTTTTGTTATTTTTACATTATCTCCGTAAGAAACATTTTCCAAAAAAGCTGCACATAACAATAAAGCTGCAAAAGACGCCGAAAGCGAAGTTGTAATTAAATACCAAATTGGGAATGTATAACTCCTCTATTCTTAAAAATAATATATTTTCTACTTCTAAAAGCTGACTTTTAATTTAAAAAAAATAAAATAGTTATGTCATCATTGTGAGTCTCACGTTTTTGAGTAGTGGTATAAATGGCATGTTTAGTTTTGATCAACATACCATTATTGAGAGTGACGATTGAGAATTGGTAATAAATACGAAATTTCAACAATAAATAGGGTGTGTTTATTACTGACACTGAAAAGATTCAAGCTATTGTGCTCACAGAATGCAACAAACTTTTATGTACGAAGAATTAATTTTGTGTTGCAAAAACCTATTATTATCGTGCCCATTATAAAAAAATTATTTCCAAAATTCAATACATAATTACTTAGTGAATCTTTAGTTAGTTTAGAATCTTTAGAGTTAGTAACGTATATAATACAGAGGGAAAATAACATACAATACAGACGAATACTCCTTTTAAATCTAATTTATTTTTATTTAAATCTCCAGAAATTCAATTTTTCAGAAGTTTGAATTGGCAGATTTTTGGTACAATAAATTTTTTGGAATTAAAAACTTTCAGTTTCTATCATAACAAATAAGAGATGATTTTTAACAATGAGCTGATTTTTATTGAAGTTCCTATACTTCTAAGTTTAGCCAAATGCGAAATGTCAAATTTTGCTTTCATCTTTTCCCCCTCCCTAAAGTTAACAAAATAGCGAAAACGTTGATTACTTCAAAGATTACAAATTTAATTTCTAATTCTATTTTAAGGAATTTTTTGCAGAAAAATTTCTTCTTTTAAAATAATAAGCACTTACTAAAACATTTGAAAGTATTATTTTTGTAGTTTGGAATACAATGGTTATGTTTTCCACAAGGATTCGTCATGCATTTGTTCTAAAAACAATATATTTAAAAATAAATTCCAAATAATTGAAGATAGTAAATGAAATTCGTAAGAAATGTTGGATTTTAAATGTATTTACCAAAGTATGCAAAGATATATTGCTTTTTTAACTTCATTTTTGAAAAGTTTTAATTTAGTTATAATAACTGTAAAAATATATTACATAACATATACCAACAAATTTTTGTGTTGTTTACATAACTTTGAGGCTGAGGTTTTGTTAGTAGTGTTTTCTATTCCGCACATCTCGTCACTTTGCAGCTCAGTTGGTTATAAAAACATGTACATACCTTGATTACGTAATGGTTGTAAGCAATTTCTTGGACGATTTCGGCAGAATAAATATCCTTCGATAAGATTTCACATTCATGTACCTCAACTGAAACAGTTCTTAAATTTATGCTTTTACAAATTCCTTTGGTTTTCAAACATTCTTTGATACAAAGACTTTGATTTTTTACAGTAAATGATGAATATGGGGTAACATTTAATCTGTATCCTGGAAGTTTCTTCAAGTTGACATAACTGTAGTTGAAGCGTTGGTTGTTGTGTTCTTCGTGAAAACGAACGTTGAATCAACAGCCAAAAATGAATCAATAATATTTAATAAAACAAAGGCGATGAAGCCAACATTACCAATCAGCAACAACTTCATAATTATTTCTAAAAAAAATCAGCAAATATTATCATATTCAACTACAGACCAAAAGAAAAATTTTCACTATTTTTTTCAGATAGATTGTGCTCAAATAAATAAAATATTACTATTTATAACTCTTTAATACTAATTCAATATTTTTGTTTTAATATGAATACTAAATTATTACTTGGTCATGGCAACGAACTGGTACAACTACAAAACAGAAGTTTAAAAAATATTTCATGTGTCAATTTTTTAAAAAAAGCATAAAAACTTGTTCTCAGCTTTGTAAGTATCAAAATTGTATAGTAGCTATATAATGGTATGAGAATAATCTTTTATCCTGTAGTTTTGTAATTTGCCGGGTATACAGGGTGGCCAATAAATAATGATTCAACTTAGAACATGATCGATCATTACTATATTTCTGTTTGTTGAGATTTTTTAGCGAAAGACAAACTTAAAGAATTGTCCCATTTAAATAGAAAAATTGAAAGTTAATTGTTTTGATTGAATACCAAATTGAAAATTATATTTACTCTCCTAAATGATTTGACACATTAAGCAGCGAATCCAAGCATTATCTTCTGTATAAATCTGTTATGCGCTGCCGTCGCTCCCCCAGAATAAAGACAATGAATGCCAAAGTTGAAAGAATCTAATCTGATTGCATGTTAATAAGATTCCGAAAGTGATATCGAATGATATTCGATGCTTGAATCGAAGTACTGATTTAATTTTTTTTTACTCTTTCTCCATACAATCGTACATACAATCGTACATAGAGGGTCAGCAAACACATGTGAAGGAGAGTTATAAACAATTATATTTTTTTATCTTTTATTCAGCAGATAATTGTGTTTTTGTTCTCCTACTGCTAAAATAGTTTTTATAATAATTTCAATGAACACACTAGCGTTGATAAAATAAAATTCCTAATAAAAATTCCACATGAGTATTTACAATAATGTTTAGAATAACCTTTCATTTTGAAAAGAAACTTTTGCTTCGTAGAGAAGATTCGGGAACCTTTGAAACCTTACTTATGGTCACGTTTTGGATCACTTATTTTAAGGCTATCTCTTGCAAACTTGCTCTCTTCAAAGACAGACTTTGCGAATGACTCTTATTAACCCAGTAGAGAGCCTCTATTGTGAACTCAATATAATCAATAACAAGGCTTTTTTTAATTTTCGGGTCGTTTCTTCATATTTTATATTAATCCAAAAAAATGTGTAATGACATTTAATGCCTACAGTTATTTGTCAAGTTTAATTTTCGGCTTGAAAAAGAAGCGAAACTCCCCTTTTAATTAGGCAATAAAAGAAGACAATTTATTATTCGTGTAATTTGTTAATTTGTATAATAAAGTACGATTTCAGACTATTTCTTGCTATTTAGTAACAAAGACTTGTACTTGGGAAGTTATATTAGGTTACATAACTTCGAAAAAGTAAACAAAACTTGAAATCTCGTATTTTGTAATGTGTGAATTCATACCAAATTATCGTTCTTTGCAGACCACAATTTAGTCCATGTTGACATCTCCAATAACCCTAATAATCTAGGTGTGTGGAACAATGGGGTTTCCTGTGAGGAAAATTAAAAGAATAATAAACTATCCACCACTACTACATTATCATGTTTTGTTATTTCAGAATAAATTCTGTTAACAACTTTTGCAATCGTTAATTTATACTGCTCTCCTACATAATCCTGCGACTCTTTTCGATTTTTTGCAGACCAAAATTTAGTCCATGTCACTAATTCTTTGACTCTTCTTTTCGATGGCATTTTGCTCAGTTCATAATCAGCTCAATTATACAACGAAAATTATGATCGAAGCGAGGGTAAAAATTGGTGAAATAAACTACCCTTTTTAGCAATACAATTTACAAATTACTTTGAATCTTTGATCGAACTAATTATCAACTGTTCGTAGCTGAATACTACTATTGGGGATTTTTGTTAAAATATTATCCCATATTTAGTCTTAACTGAGATAGTTACAAGATGTTTAATACTTTCGATAGATTGAAGCTGTTACAGCAAGTATGTAAATAAGTATTAGTCAGAACTTCTTATAAGATTTACAGATCATCCCTTTGCATGACATGGTCTGCACAAGACTTTATTACCCGGAAGCCATTATGGAAAGTGACTGTATGGCTTAATCTGCGATTTTAATTGGTTGAGAACGGTCACATGACCTTTTATAACAGGGCTCTGTGTAGAGCGATATAAAAATGACAAAAATCAATAGAAACAACAATGCTTGAAATTTACTGCAGCGTTTATCTCTACCCAAACTCTATAATCTAAAGTCTCTATCCAACATCAATTAAACTACCTTAGGTGGAGAAATTTTGGCGCGTAGAAAATTTGGCGCAATTGGCGCAAAATGCCGAAAACCACCAAATTCGCGTCAAATTAAATCCGCGCCCAATTAAATTATTTTTCATAACTAAAACATCGATTTTAAACGAATGTTTAATTATTTTCTAAACTTACCAATAAAAATAATAAAATACAAAATATCTAGTCAATCGTTATATTATCGGCTCTTCTCTTTCTTATCAATCTTGTCTACAGCTGACATGACTGGCGAAGGTTTGAAGAACTATCGATCATCTTTTTGATTGCTATTCTTGGCTTTGAAATTTCTTTTCGTTATTCTTTTTGTCCTGTTTATGTAAATAACTAGCTTCAAACTGAGCTTTAAATTGTTACTGCTATGTCGCTGTAACAAATCTTCTGTTTATATAGTTTTAATGAAAAGGTCAGGAATACCTCAAATTATTCCAATTTTAGATATTTCAAGTTTCCTATAATCTCACCTTTTAATAAACGGCGATAATTGATTCTTATTAAGCTAAAAAAGGTCTACGACATTTTTGAAAAGTTTCAAAGATCCTGGTTGCGCTAATTAAGTCCGCGCATAATTAAATAAAATCCTGGTTGCGCCAAATTAAATCTGTGCCAAAATTTCTCCACTTAAGGTAAAAATACTTCAAAATTAGCTTAACAAAGAAACATTTACTTCGTATAGATATACTTCATAATATAAAGAAAGAAATTTTTTGGCGTTCGCTCTCTTTACATGACCCAAATTAGAAACATGTTATTGTTTTTCTTGTTCATCTTTTATCTCTTTTATACTATATACTTATTAACCAGGTAATAAACGGGATACTGACCCTATAGCATTGACCAGATCTAAGACAGATTAAAAGACGTTATTAAATTCTCAACTTTTTTCTGCTTAATCATTTCTGGATCGGTTTGTTTTTTAGCTAAATTGC
>JAUEKX010221044.1:0-10419 GCA_031834005.1 Dendronotus venustus
TATTTCAATAATTACAAGGAAATTTATAATTCTGATTTCAGATTTAGAAAATAGATAAAAAGTTACATCTGAAAGCATAAAAAAAAAAAACCTTTTTTTTTTTGTTCCAAGGGTACACACTATCCTTAATGTGTTTTCTTCTTCTTTTTTTTTCAGGTTCACCACATTGAACATTGTAATAGTGATCGACTTTTTAATGATTGTAATATTTCATTTAACACAAAGAAAAGAAAATAATTTACTAGAATTAACTAAAAGTAGTTTATACTCATTTTTTTATTTATAAGAGTCCAGAATTTTAAATTGAAAGTTATTGACTCTATTTACCTTTCTTTTGATGTCTTGGATAAGCCGACTTTTCGTGAATGTTTTCTAAAATTTAACCAGGAATATTTTGGTTTAAGATTATTTAAGTTTATGGAAGGTGTTCTATGTTGTTAATTTGAAGAGTAACCTTTAAACGATTACCTTAAAACACATCGGTTGTAGCTTCTTTCAAATATAAATTTCATCTAATATAAAGTCAACAGTCTCTTTGACTGGAATGTTTGTAAAAAAGGATTCCACATTATAAGATTTCTCATTTTGTTCTAATTTTGGATCATCAAAAAACAATTTTGGAAATTCTTGTGTCTTTCGTATAATCAGCGAATAGGCGAAGCTATTATATGTCCTTGGAATAATATAGCTGATTTCGCTGAAAAATAGTTTTAGGTAATACATGTGATTTTTTTATAAGAGGTTTGCGCCAAAATTTAAGAGACATACTAAGAAACTCGACTCGATTTAATAACATTATTTTAGATTTTTTTAATTTTTCCTTTTAAAGTTAATGAAGAAGGTTGAAAAATTGCATGTATTGTATTCACGAGTGATGATCTGTTGTGACTTGTTTACATTTTAAACGAAAAATTGCATGTATTGTATTCACGAGTGATGATCTATTGTGACTTGTTTACATTTTAAACGAAATTTTACCTAAGAAACTAATTAAAAAACTCGAGGTCTGAAATGCTGAATTTGCTAAAAACTCAAGGCGTGACTCGAAAAATGTGGTTTCATATAATAACAAAACGTGTAAGCAATAACCCGAGTTGTTTTATAGTTGTGCAATAATTATGGGAAATCTTAATTACTCTATCTACTACTCTACGGCATTTTTGTTATCATCACGTGACCCCACGATTTTTTGGGTACGTGGATGTTGTAGAAAAGAAACCTCTTGTAATTTGTAATTTGTACTCCAATGGAGTCAGGACGTTATTCTAATTAACCGCAATTAAATTCCGGTTTCTAAATACTTCTTATGTAACCATGGATATATATATATATAAATGTATACTTTCTAGTTTTTAAAAAAATGTTTTATAGGTGAAAATATAAGTTGCATTCATTAAAAATATATTTGATCTTATCGAAAATGTTTTAATAACTCAAACCTTTTTATCAGAACATAAAACTCGTCAGAATTTCGCAAATAAACTTTTTTTGAAATTATTTCGATACAGATACTATCATATCTAAGGAAAAAATATTAAAGTATTTTGTTCATCAAGAATTTTCAAAGGTAAAAAATAAAGTAGTGATATATCATATGTAGTGACTATCGTTTTTCCTATTTTCTACTTTCTATTAAAAGTGGTTCGCATACATTCTATTGTTGGAATTGTTGTGTTTTATGGCGAAGAGGTGAACTGTTTCAGGTTATTTTATCAAACTTGTAAATTTCTTTATTTTTATTATTAGATTAAATAGTTTGTACACCTTTTTAATATTGCGAAATATGTTTTTTTTCCCCCAACAAAATGTGAGTGGCATAAGAAAAATTTTTATGCCCGAACTTGATGACTGCAATTGAACTTGATGACTGCAATTGAACTTGATGACCGCAATGGAACTTGCTGACTGCAATTGAACTAATTATATATATTATTACTTACGATTCTAATTATCACAAGAATCTTTTCATGAATTAGTTCACTATTTATTAGAGAATTGATTTGAAGTATTATTGGCTTCATCATCATTGGAATACGAAGACTTTTTTGGTATATTTTTATGATTAATTATAAAGCCCTTTATAGTGTTTACTATAGGGAAACTGACCGTTTCCGATGAAGATATTTTTGTGTTATTTTGTAAATTTATCCTATGGATGGTCAGCATATCATATAGTTTAAGCGTACATATATAACAACGCTCCTATCGTAAAGGTCTGTCTGCATTCCAAATATTTCATTATAAATTTATTATTTACACAAGAACTTTTTATTTATTTATAAATGATGACGTTATAAATAACTAAGCTAGCATACATCTATATAACTTAATGGAAGAAATTTTCGCGAATTAAAGCTAGGTGTCCACTGAAGAAAAAATGGCGCCGTCGAAAATGATCATCGCAAACAACGTTTTTCCTTCATTCATTGGACATTTAGAATTAAAGACTTGTTTATCGTTAAAAAGTGTTTCGTATTTTTAGGAAACGAAAAAGTTTTTATTTATCTGTAATTTTTTTTCATGTATTTTGAAAATACTTGCAAAGTTTCAAAGAAAAAGGATGAGTAATTCTTCTGATATCGCTGATCACAGAAAGCTTGTTTAGCGAAAATTAGGTGTCCGAACCTTTAAATTCTGACTTTAAACATCAGTATTTTCAGGAAAAACCTTTTTTTAGTTGGCAAATGGTCAAAAAACGTTTCTATACAAATCGAATATCTAAATAAATCTATTCAAGATGAAATGATAGGTTACAATTCAAGATTTCTTTTCGGTTAAAAAATGTCCGGAAACTGCAAGTAACATACGTTACCAACATTTAAAGTTCAGTTAAAACATTATTACAAGTGATAATAACATTGTTTTTTAGTTAAACTGCGGCTTATATAAATGTCAACTTACATTTACATCGATTACAAAGTCTGTGATTTCGTCATACGATCATCTACGTTTCACTACATCGATTCTTAATACAAAAGATTCCAGTATGTAAAAGACTTCTCTATAGTATCAATGAATATTTTTCATAACAATCGATTATAGGTGAATCTAAGATTGGCTTCACAATTTGAAGAAAAAATATAACAAAAAGCGCAATTGAGCGAAGCGAAGAGCGCCAAACGATCGGGAGCGGGCCTGTTAAACGTTCAGGAGTTTAACAAATATGGGACGTTTTTAACTTTCTTGGATGGCTTAATCATTTTTTGAAATAATACCCAAAATAACCTCAAAAGGGCCGAAGAAATATAAATTAACAGCGATGACAATTGCAGCAAGAACACTTAATACTGTCCATGGTTCAGTCTGAAAAAGAATTAATTCTTTTTAATGGATTATTTGCGAAAGAAAATTAATTCTTCGCAAATGAATTCACAATAAAGTTTTCTTTTGGTTCTTTTAAACTTTTTTAGTTGTGTCTGTACAGAACAAATAAAGAACTAAAAATTAAAAAAATATATTGAAAAATTGATATGAAAATGAAAACAAAATCAAAAAATGACGATTTTGCAGTCTACAAACAATGTACCGAAATGAAGCAAACAGTAATGTAAAGGCATACTATGGTATGTTAAAAACATCATGATTTTTATTTACATTGATCGAAAAACAGGATTTAGGTATGGAATTATTTCCATGATATCATTTACCGTTATTGAGTAATAGAAGTTCTTTAAAAAATTATTGATACAAAAAAAAAAGTAAATTAATATAATGTAAAAAAAAACACATTTTAAGTCTTTAAATATAAAGCTTACCGTTAAATTCTTTGAGAATGTGTACCTTAAGGGAAGAAATTTTCGCAGAATTTTATTTCGCGGTTTTTGGCCTAGTTCGCGAAATAATATTCCGCGTAACGCGTCAAAATAGCTCATCCGCGAAATTAAATTTCGTGAAATCTAATTTTTTTTTAATTTTCTACTATTTAGTTTGAAAGACTTAAAAAGAAGCATTGAATTTGATCTATTTATTGTGTTAAAATCTTTTTTTAAAAACTGCTCATCCGCGAAAATAAATTCCGCAAAAATTTCTTCCTTTAAGGTAGTTGTTCTAAATGTTATCCTTATTTGGACAAAATTACTTTCATTGAAGAAATTAGATTATAGTAGGCACACATAAAACGTTTGAATTTCCGAAGAAGTTTGAATCTCATAATCAGTTAAAATACAAATAAAAACAAATTGTTACAAAAATTGAACCAAAAAAAAAAAAGGTTTAATTTGAGCAATTTGAGAGCTTACAACAAAATTATTATAATTCAATAAATAAATAAAAACAAAAATTGGTTAAAGCGGCTTAAGTGAAAGTTATTTACGTTTCTAAAGAGACAAAATATTCGCTGTTCAAACCAGAAGCTATTACGAAAATAAAAAACCAGCCTAAAGATAGAGCAAAATAGTCTTCTCTTAAATTATAATTCAAAGAAGGTCTATTCCTCAACACATTCTTTTTTATAAGAACTTTCAGGTGGATGTACTTTTTTTTTTACTCTTGTATTTCCTATTTCTATTTTTAGTTATATTTTATCCACATTTATCCACATTAAGTCGTTAAAAGGAAAAAAGTTATTTATAGATTTCTTTACATTTTACTAATAGAAAAAAGATTTCCGGATAATTATATTCTCAATTAGTTCTAATTAAATTTAGGCAAAATCTCAGAATCGACGTTCTTATAAAAAAAAACGTATTTTAAAACACCTACCCCACTCATAAGGAAATTATCAATTCATAAAAAAAGTATTTTAATAATAATAATCGTGTTATAGGAATTAGAAATAAATTGAAAAGTTTTACCTCTACGACTCTTCCATTACATTATCTCTTCTCCACAGGAACTGTCGGTAAAATACGTTTCTTTCGCAATTTATCACGTGACATATTTGAACCAGCTGGAACATTTGAAACAAGGAATGGAGCGCTACCAAATGGATCATCTTTTATAAAATGATCACTCTTTGGGGGTCGATCTTTCACGTTGATTGGAGCCATGTTAAAAGGATCTTGATGGCTAGTTTGTTGTGTTTCAGTTTTTTGCTTATTGTGATGTCTCTTAGTTTTAGTAGTGGTTTTCATGGGAACCATTCCAAATGGATCATTTTCTGTTGTTGTATCAACAGGTGCGGTTTGTGGTGTTTCTTTTTTATTGCCGGTGTTTCTCGTTGCTATGAATTCATCAAATGGATTGTCCGCTTGACTTGATTGAACTTGTTGCACTTTCACTTTTGGTTCTCCACTTTTTTTCTCTTTCCTTGCTTTTTGTCGTTTGATTTTGACAGCTGTAGATTTTGGTTGTTGACTTGTTGAGTGTAAAACAGATGACGGGTTTTTCATGTAAACAAAAGGAGCAGCATCAAAGATATCTTTTCCATTATTACTAGTTATAGCCGAGCTTTTCGTCCATGCTTTTCCTAATACTTCAGCTGTGTGATTCAATACTTCCTCCTCCACATTTACAATCTCCGATCCTGATTCTTGATGCACATGCTCAGAATTACAATCTTGGTACGCATGCGCGTCAGCTGCTTCATCTTCAGTTGAGGAATTGGAATTATTGCTGCTACTACAAGAAGAAGTTCGTTCGTAAATGTACTTTCGTTCTCCTTCAGTTTGCTCTATTGCTGGCGACAACAACGGAGAAGCGTCATTTCGTGACACATCTAAACCACCTCTAGCACTCTCCACCCCGGGAGAATTTCTTTTAGTTGATTTTGAATGTATCCCTAATTGTTCTAAATCTTGGTGAACGTCTTTCATAACTCCGAGATGTTCTAATTCTTGTTGAAGTTGTTTATAATGTTTATCATCAACGTCGTCGTCTTCATCAATTGCCAATAAAATTTCCATTTGCGTATCCTTCTCCACATTTTGAAAGGGATTTGGGCCGTCAGTAACAATCATGTTTTCTTCACTTGTGTCAATAGATAAAGGGCTTGTCACATTGCTCTCCATTGAGCCTGACGGGATTGGGGATAGACGAGGCGAAGGTTGCTTATTATTGCTCGATGTACTAACTCCCAAATGATCAGCTCTGTTCGAAGCGAAGCGGGTGAAAGTATCAGAGCGTGAACGATTGTGTGTTTTCTTCTTTGTTTCAAAAGGATTCATGGTATCACCAGAAGAGTTTTCAGCAAATGGATTTGATAAATCAGGCGTTGATTGACTAAAATCATCTTCAAAAGGATTAGGCGAGGTGCGACCACTCTTATCTACATTATCCTCTATTTGTTTATTACGTGAAACAGAAGGTGGTTCAACACTATGACACATCCTTGGATCAACTATTTCTCCACGGGGATTGAAATCATCTTCTAAAATCTTCTGCTTTTGCTTCATAATTTTTTGTATGCGAAGTTTAGCTTGCTCTTCTTCTTCTCGAAGTTTTTGTAGACGAGTGTATTGTTCATGTCTTTGTCGTATTATCTCTTCTTTCTGTTGTTGCAACACTTGTTGTTGTTGTTGCTGTTGTGCTTGTTGCTGTTGTGCTTGTTGCTGTTGTGCTTGTTGCTGCTGCTGTTGTATCATCGCCTGTTGTTGCTGTTGCTGCTGCTGCTGTTGTCTTACCATTTCAAGTTCATGTTGTTGTTGTTGTTGTTGTTGTTGTTGTTGTTGTTGTTGTTGTCTGAGATATATCTCTTGTTGTATAATTTGTTGTTGATGAAGTTGTTGATAGTAATTCAGCTGTTGCTGTTGTTGTTGCATATATTGTTGTTGTTGCATCATTAAATCTGTTTGTTGCATTTGATTGGAAGAGAATTGTTGATATTGATGGCTGAGTTGATTATAAACTGGTTGATCGTTTGCCGTTGAGATATCCTTTAGAGAACCACTCCTTTGAAGATTCGTGGACATGTTAGATTGCTTGAAAGCAGCAGCCGTGTTTTCATCTTCAACCATAGCGTTTTGTTGGTTATTTCCCTTGGGACGTTGTCGAGGAGCAAGAGATGTTGTGACAGGTCGTCCACGAGGTGCTACTGATGTCATAACAGGTTGTTGTTGATTACTGTTCGCAGGCGTGCTTCTAAAAAAAAAGATATTTGAAAAAAATATCATCCAATTAACTATTTGGTTTAGGGATTTTCTATATACAAACAGGTATGACGACTTTAACAAAAAATCACTATCTAATAACATTTGGTTATGCCTTACACCTTGAAAGAAATATAATTTTTTGTTCAAAACTGAACTAAAAATATATCTAAACTTGAAGGAGATCTCATGGAATTATTATGCAATATTTTCATAATTATACAAAGAGTTTGATAGAAATTATAAAAACAATGAAATTTATATAGCTCTAATGACAGCTCTCTTGAGAGCTTAATTATCAACGATTATCACTTTAATCAGTGATGGTCGAGTTCTGGAGGTCACCTTAACTACTGGACCAGTTTTCCATGACGAAGTGAATAAATAAAGATTTACCTTGTAGAGACTTCTGTATTATCTTTTACCGGAATATTAATCGAACGTAAAACATCTTGTGATATTGATGAAGTCTGTCAAAATAAAAGAAAAAACTGAAGAATAAGTCAGAATTTCATTTGGAGAGCAATGTGAGAGAGAACAATCAAAACAACATTCTTCTAAAACTGGTTATTCTTAGCTATCAAACAAAAGTCATCTCCCGCTAATTTTATATCTACATTTATCCATCTAGGTCCTTTTACCCCATTAGGGTACAATTTTGCTTCAGGGTTAAAAAACTTATCGAGTGTTTTCTTAAACAATGCTTATCTAAGTTTTGAATTTTCATATCAAACAAAGTAGATATAATAACAGTTAAAATTAAAACAAAAAAATAGAGTATATCAGAAGATAGATAAGTTTTTTTCACTGATGCATATTTTTTTCTCTTCTTCTTTTTAAACGTTTTATGTTACTTAGTTTCGACTAACCGACTAAACATTCTTATAAATTATTTTAAAATTAGGTTTTTACTCTTAATAATTTAACAGTACATTTTGATGTTCCTCCATCGTACAAAAATAAATTACTTACAAATTTGTTTGGAACAGGACAACTTTTTTTCGCCAGAGTAAAAGCCAAATATGAAACTTGATAAATATCGGGTCGTTTCAACGGGTCAGGATTCAAAATATAACCTAGAATATAAAATAATCTTGGATATACCGGACACCGGCTAATTTTACGTTTATGATTGAAATTATTTCGCCATTTAATTTCAGTGCAACAAATGAATGTGTCTGAAAGATATGCAACAAATGAATGTGTCTGAAAGATACAAGGAGTACCGAAATAAGACTCGTGTTCAGTTTATTTACAACAATTTTCTTTTCAAAATTATGTTAGTAACTAAACCTTCTACTACTACTCCTACTAAAGGGATGTTTATGATGCTCCAAAGGAGTAATAATATTGAAAACAAAAGAACGACATATATACATATTAAACTGTGCAATTCTTTGGAATATCTTGAATCTTCTGGTATGGTGAAATGACCACTTTGTATTGCAAGTGTGCTTTCACCAAAAGGTGAAGTGAAGAAACATAACTTGTACAACATACAACCCAAAGCCTAAACAAACATTCAAAATTCATCTTTTTATTAAAACAAAAGTACAAAACCAATACATTAATTAACCGAATCCTTTTTGTTCTTAATTCGAGGGCTTAATCAGCATATATTAAGATTTTCCAAGATTTTCGAAAGTTATATATAAGAATGTAAATCCTTCGCCTATAAAAATGTGTTGAATTGATAGATTTGATGATGATAAGTTGATTATGGATCGTGCGAAGGTAATCTTACCCAAATATCTGACTTTGTACTAATAATATGACCTGCATATAGATCAATCATTTCGGGTGCGCGATACGCGACTGTCGTATATCTAAACAAGAGATGATAAAAGAATAAACATATGAATTATGGTTTTGGTTTAATTTCTTTATGTAGAGATGTCGACTAGTTTACAAGGACCAGACACGATTAGAGGTAGAGCTTTTCTAAAAAACAACATTTAAGATTGTGTTTTAATTAATATGCACATTTTGAAAGTGCGAAACACCTTTATTTTAACATCAACAAAATAGTTTATGGTATAATTGAGGCAAAATAAAACCATTTTCATTGTTAACTTGCATTATAAGTTTGTTTAACGTCACCAGAAGGATGTTTAACGTCACCAGAAGGATGCTTAACAACTAATGCGATTGAAGCGTTTATCAGCAGCAACAACAGCAGAAAATAACAAATACAATGTTATAAATATAAAGAAAGTGAACAAACTTTTGGATATCATCTTCAACTTGGCGAATTCCATCTTTTTTTGGATCCATTGAACCGATACGTGCACTACCAAAATCACACAACACAAAGTCACCACTCTCCTTACCTAAAATGTTCTCCACCTGTGTGGTTAAATAAATATTTAAAAAATTGATGAATTTTAGTACTGATGTTTCTTAATATTTTTCTATATTTTTCAGTCGTCTTCTTACAAAATAAAAAGATTATTCACAAATTTGATTATTCACAAATTATTTTGCACAACAAAAAAATGGTTTCCTATCTTGTCAAAGTATCAAATTAAAATCTAAATAACTTTTGCTGATATCTTACTTTTAAATCACGATGAAGAACAGGTTTGTCATTATGGTGAAGTAAAGAAAGAGCTTCACAAGTATCACAGAAGATCTTCAACACAAGTGTTTCATTGAAACCACTATTAATATTCTCATTCATAAGATCAATCAAACTTCCGCCTGAAAAGAAAAGAAACATAATTTCTACGAATATTGCAAACAGTAGGTGGTCTAAAAATTTAATCGAAAATTAAGAGCTACATATGAAACACTAAACTCTAGTTATTTATTAGTCTCAGAACACAATGTTTTAGTATATATATATATATTTAAGAATATTGTTAATTAAGAATTTTTCAGTCAAATCTTTGATTGAATTAGAATAATTCAATAGTAAAGCAATTTCTTATAAAAACAACACAATACAACGCATGAAATATGTTCTATTCATTACCTTTACAGAATTCCATGAGCATGAGCACTTCGTATATCCCTGGTTCAAGAGGTATGATTGCCGAATCTAACATCAGTATGGCGTTCTTATGTCCAGATAACATTTTCTAAAAGTAAACAGAACAAAAATTAATATGAATCATGCAATGTGCCTCTAATAATGTTACTTTACTTCATGGTTATTCTACTCCAAGAAAACATACCCATCTAAAGCAGTATTCTAAAAATCAGTGATACTAAAAGAAATTATTAGATTGAGGGTAATTAATTATTTTTTCGCCTGCAATATTCCATTATTAGTATATATATTATTGTTTAATAAAAAGTTTTTTCATTTTAGTACAACATGTTTCGACTGACTACGCAGTCATCATCAGGATAACAATTTGTATCAAACTACACTATTTTATAACCATTTACA
>JAUEKX010221154.1:0-10418 GCA_031834005.1 Dendronotus venustus
AAAAGAAATCAATTTCAAACATTAAAAAATATTAAGAAAATTAATAAACGAGTATTCTTGTCTTTTGCAAAAAAAACAAAATATTCTAAAACGTGTTAACTCGTCGTTTTCAAAAAAAAGAAGAGAAACTAAAAAAAGCGTGGCAAAATAAAACGGCCTTTTTTTATAGGAGCGGCAGCTAAAGGGTTAAGCCAAAGATGCCTATAATTTTAAATGTTTTAGTTAAACAGTTTACCCAAATTACTATCTGCTAAAGCTTTGTTTTATATTTATACATTTAAATTTTAACCAATCCATAATGACATTTTCCAACATTTTCATGTTCAGATATATACAGAAGTCTTGCAAATTTAAAATTTGAGTTGTTGAAAGAAATGTCTCAAGATAAAATAACTTTGTTTCCATTATTGCTAGTGGTATCGATTATTTATATATATAGCTGCACATTTGTCATAATTGGATACCAATTGTCAATAGAATTGTCCATTGCAACATTAGACAGTAATCACACAAAAAACCTCATGTCATATTATATTACCTTTTTACTGTTCGAGTATGGATGACCACCCCTACAAAAAGACTGAAAACTGATTGATTGTATAATAAAAGTTTCCTGGATTCATAGCACATATGTTTATAATATCTTAGTTAAAAATGAGAACTTTTAACTAAATCTATGACAGCTGATAGATATATACAAGACAACATTAACATCAGGCAAGGAAGGCCAAGTGTGATTGAAATTTCTCTAAAAACAACCCAAAAATATCTGAAAAACCTTTCGAAACAAAACTATTCAAACAATCCTCGCGTATAAAGATGAAGAAAATTGAACAAAGTACCAACGGGCATAACATATCAAGAACAAAAAGTACAATGTCAACAGAAAACGGATTACTTCGACCACTCTAATGATTTTTTAGAGATTTTAGAAAGAAAAGGTTTTGTGGTTCTCAATCTACGAGACCGACAAGATGGTGGCGAATAAGGGAACGGGTAATGGCGTGCGCTGCGCGAATTCTAGGTGATTCGCGGTGTGCGCGGCGGCACCCACACGAAAATTGCCATGTATAGGTCTGATTAGTACTGAAGAGACAATCTTGGATAAACGTTCTAAAAAGAATACATTCCTAAAGTCAGCCTTTTCACTGATTTTCAGCCATTTCATTAATGTTTTTATCAATGTAGTTGAAACAAATATGTTTTAGAGTAGGGTTTTTTTAAAGACCAAATTTTAATAGAAATTTATGGTAACGTAATTTTTGCATTTTCTCACTAAGTCATAAATTTCTAATACAAATACTCTAAAGCAGTTTCCGCTTGCTTCTTTACGGAGTGGAAATAAGTGAATGATTTTAATTAACTTAGATCTTGATACCAAACAAGTCAAGAAGCAAAACACAATATCATAAGGAAACGTTTTATGATAAAGATAAGTATAAATTAGAAAATTTTTTTTATGAAGGATCCTCTCAGATAAGGGCAGTATATATATATAAAAAAAGAGATAACGAGAAGAAAGTAATTGTCGCCTTCACAAGCAAACTAAATATTCACAATAAAGTATTACTTTTCAACTACGATAAATTATTAGTTAATTACTATTGACTAGATAGCAAATACCTTTTAGATATCTTTTATGTGATGTAAGTCCTATTTGAACAACTGCTCATAAAATTCTCTAATAATTAACTCTTAGATTTTAACAATAACTATTCGTGTAATTTAAAGTATTATTTATTTTAAAATTCAGGTAAAAATATATAAATAGGTCTAAAGATGTGTTTGATAAATGTTTAAACAAAAGTCAAAAACGCTACAGTTTTTGAAAAGAGTAAATATTAGAAAAAAAAATTTTTTTTTTGAATTTTAAAAATATTATTATTGACTAAAAAACTTGTAAAAACTAGTGAAAGATTATAGTGGAACATTTTGTAAATTATCGTTTTTATTCTTCCAGTTCCAATATCAGATCGTCTTCGTTTAAATTTTCTCCAGCATTTACGTGAATCTTCTTAACCTAAATGAAATAAAAACGAGTAATATTACACTACTGATAAAACAGTTACCACAAAATATTTTTGTTCTTAAGTTGGTTAATTTTAAAGACCAAATCGGTAGGTGATTTGATTAGGTTGTTGTGCAAGTTTTAAGTTTGGGAGAAATAGTTTTTGTAAAGATATCACAGAGAGCTTACGATGAAAAGCAAATAATGCAAAGCTATTACATGTTTCAACATTTGTCAAAGTAAATTTTAATACTGGAATTGCATAATCTTATTATTAACCCTAGTACTGTTGCTTATCATAGGCTTTCTTAATAAATAAGTAGTTTATATACTTTTTACAACAACTTAAATTTTTGTATACATACTATGCCTGTTTTGCCCATGGTAAGTGAATTTTGTAATTTCATAGCTTCAATCACAGCTACACCCTGACCCTCAAATACCTTAAATGGAAAACAAATGTGTAAATTAGATCTGGTTAACAAAAACCTCTCCACGCTTATATATAAGATAACATAAATAAGAATATCTGATAACAACATCAAGCTAAAATTTGCTACAATAACTAGTATTTACAATAACTAGTATTTATTAGATTTTCAACATAGGATGTCTAGGGTCATGAACTTATATTTAGCTTTTATTCGAAGTATAAAAACGAAGATAAATAAGAATCAGAGAATTATGTGGTAAAATATAAAAAGTTTCAACGTTCATCTGATATAACTTTAGAGAGGAGACCTTACCTTATCACCAACTTTGCAATCTACAGAAATGACAGTTCCTGGCATAGGTGTCCTTAAGAAAGGCGAAGCTCCTTCCTGAAAATTTATTATTCATTATTACATGAGATCAAGGGATAGTATTCGCATACTTCAGCAGCAGGTATCCTGCTGTTGAAATACTATAAAAAAATAACAGCAAAAAAAACAACTTGAAAAACCCTTATATGTATGCTTACAACAGAAGAACTTTGCACATAATACAAAAGAGTTAAAGGAAATAATATATGACCTTTGGTTTTTCCAACATATATCCATCCAATTCATTTTCTAATTCAGATTTAATGTCAAGTGAAAACTGAAAAAGATGAAGAAATTAGAGAACAGTTTCATTTTTATAAAAAATTTAAAATTCTTAATCTTTCTGTATGATGGAACAACATAAATATTTTGTGCAGGTATAAAGTTTTATGCTTATGACTTTTAGCTTATAAGACACCTCGTAACAGTAATGCAGCAGTCAAAAAAGTTAAACTTCTGGAATTTCTAAATAATAAAGATATATTTAGCATATAGTGATATAAAAACTCACAACAGTCCCACAATGTTGAAGTTTGTATGAAGATCCATCACGTTCATGTTTCTAAAAACAAAAGAAAAAGAAAAATACGTTCCAAATTAGTTGGACTGAAATTTAAACCACTACAAAACTTATTTGATATTGTGAAGGTTTCTTAAAGTGTAAAAGATTGCCTTTTTAGTTATTAAAAAACAAGAAAATATAGACGAAAGTCCGAGAAAAATATAGAAGATTTCAAGCTAGCCAGGGAAGAAAAGGATAATATTGCATATTACATATATATTGTAATATGTTAACACGAATGGTGGCTTACTTGAAAGGTAACATCGTTTCCATTAACATTAGCTTCATAAAGTAAAGAAGAATAATCCCATTCACTTGACAATACTACTTCTCGGTTACCATCTATTGTCACCTGTCACAAAAAAAGACAACTACAACAACAAACAGAACATCGTAAATCTAATTTATATTTTCAAAACTGCCATTAAACATTTATTTGATAAGAATATCTCTAAAATATAAATTTGTAAGGTTGGGCTTTATAAAGAAAAGAATATTAACCAGGCAATAAATTGTGTCAAGAATTTAAACATCAATTTTAAAGGCGAACTAACGTTTTGAAAAAAATATTTTCCCAAGCTAAGGAATATTAATAGTTTTCATATAAAAAGAAATGTTCAAAAATTCTTAGTTGCGATATTTGCCTTAATAAATTTACACTTTTTGTGTCAAAAGTCGTTTTTTTGACGTCATGGTTGCGAATGTGCTCTATTTTCTCGTGTGTATTTCCCGTCTTGGGAGACGAGGGAAGTTTTGATCTCTCTTTCTGAGGTAAAATGTTATCTTGTCTTGCTGTTGGATGTTCTTTCATATAAAGTCGTATAAATATGTACGTGTTGAATTATATGTTGTTTTCCGAAACTCTTTGGACACTTTGAGTTTTGGCACTCAAATCAAAAAAGTATAGTTTGGTGTAAGTTGAAAAATGTGGAGAATAAAAAGGAAGAGAAATCTTCTATTTTCTGAAAAAATAAAAACAAAAAATATTTATTTAGGACATTTTAGAAAAATACTCATTTTTCAAAAAATATTTAGGACATTTTAGGGCATTGACAAAAACTTATGCTTTTTTAGGTTTTTTAGGACCGGTGGCAACCCTGTTCGAGTTCTCGGTGTCCAATATGCTTATGTTTACTGTATACGAGAAAACTGATTCGCAACTATGACGTCACAACAACAAAGACTGTTCTCAACAACAAAAATATATATTTTTGTGATCCTTTCATTTTGCGTTTTCATTTTAGTAAAAAGATGAGATAACAAGTTTTGACGTTAGTTCCCCGTTAAATACTATAGTACTTCTTCTGATGCTGAATGAATATTTTGTTGCCTCAGTCCTTTTTGGTAAGGATAATGTTTAATTAATACTTTAGTAGGCGTCTCATATTTTGTTAAAAAGTTGATTTTTAAAAAAATAACTGCTTAAATAGGGCTAACTAATAAAACAGAAGAAGAAACGAACCTTTATAAGATTTCCGTAGTATACGCCATTCACAAGATGTTTCTTCTCATTTAATGTGACGTAAAGGTTGACGTTAAAATCGCTTCTCAAACTGATGGAGTAATACAATAAAATATTAAAAAGGTTTATTTAGGGAACATATATTTAAGAAAAAACATCATATGATTCAACTATTTCCGACAGAACAAAGATTATTTTATATAGTGTATAGAGTTCTGTTCTCCTACCTATTCGTTCTGTTATTGTTCACAAAACTTTGCGCTATGTCAGATCTCTTCAAATGCATAAAAGCAACTCCTGCTAAAAGTTCGTCTTGTTCTTGCGGCTGTAACTGTTTACCTGAAAAATAGAACGAATAAAAGTTTAGCTTGGGAATTGAAAATAGATTTTGGCATTATGGGGTAGTTTAAACATATTTGAATTTTTTTTTAAACGATATTTAGACGTAATAACTTGATAAAAACAAAACCTACTTCAACATAAACAAGCCGAAGAGAAATGAGTCATCTAATGTATACAAAAACTTTGTTAACGGAAACATCAAAAAGGCAAAAAGAAAAACAAGAGGTTACCATGGAATCCATCGGGATATTCATTATTTAAGAAAGCTGTTGTAATGGTACCATCTCGAAAGTTTTGGTTATTACAAATATCTCGCAACAAGGAGATATTATGTGCTAAACCTCGTATGACGTAAGCATCCAAGGCTTTATCCATTGTGTCTAGTGCAGCTGCTCGATTTTCTCCATATGTAACCAACTGAAAGTGAAAGTGAAAAATGCAAGCTTAATTGTATAAAAAGTCTATAACTGTTATATGATTAAGTATATCTTACAACAAGTTAATAAAGGAAGCAGACAAACCTTGCAAATCATGGAATCGTAGTATATACTGATTTCAGAACCTTCTTTGATCCCACTATCGCATCTGACATTTTCAATGTGAGATGGTTCTACATATCTATTTAATAGTCCAACAGATGGAAGTCCAAAATTTTTATACGGATCCTAAAAATTAGAACATTTATAAAAACTTAAGTGATTAGGTAACTTGGTAAGAGTAAAAGGATAACCTGACACATCTCTTGAATTCGTATTCGACGAAATCTGAATTAAGTGCACAATTACAAGACTGCGTTATTTCGTGATAAAGATAACTAGCAAAGAGTGAAACAATCATGTAGGCCATGTGTAAATGTAAAAATTTAACAAAAAAATTTGATAATAATGACCACATCAGTGTGTGACAAACATACAATAAACTCCCAGTTATTCGAACCGTTTTTCATTCCCCGTGGATATAGACCTCTTTAAATCAGACTTTCAGGTATTCGTACTCCCGGTTATTCGAACTATTTTTTTTTATCTCCCTTGGAGATTCGAATAACTGGGAGTTTACTGTAGCTTTGTAAAATAATAAAGAAAATCAAACAAGTTTACCTCTGCGTAAACTCGACATTCGATAGCCCAACCTTTTAACGGTACATCTTCTTGCTTTAATGGTAAGGACTGTCCAGCCGCTGAACGTAACATCAACTCAACAAGATCAACTCCGGTGGTCATTTCAGTTATAGGATGTTCAACTTGTAATCGTGTGTTCATCTCCAAAAAGTAGAAGTTCTTATATTTATCAACAAGAAACTCGACCGTTCCTGCAGAATTGTAGCCAACTTCTTTAGCTAACATAACAGCTTGCTTGCCCATAGCTCCCCTCGTTTCAGGGTCAAGAAACGGACTAAAAGTTAATGTTTGAATTAAGTTAATTAACTTAAGCCTTATATTTTCAATAAGTATAAAAAATTATGTTTTTAATCTAGGTAAGTAAGTTACTAAGTAGGTACTCGGTAACTCAGGAGATTTCAACGAGCACTAAAGATTCCGTTCCGTCCGTTCACAGACGAAGTGAACAACAAAAATAAAGAGAAATAACTTTGGGGAATGTTCGACTTAACGAAAAATTCTCGCTCTCCACAATCTGTCACTGAATGGAAAATGTGAAAATTTTTCATATATCAAATTAATTATACCAAATTATATCGAATTATATCAAATTATATCGAAGTAGCAACAATCCTCACCTAGGTGCTTCTTCTACAACTTTTTGATTTCTCCTTTGGACAGAACATTCTCTTTCATTTAGGTAGACCTAAAATCAGCCAAAACAATAGTTAGATCGGTTAAGATTCTTTTTACTTAGTAATTCTATAATATTTTCACATAATCTATAAAATTGGTTACTTACCACATTGCCATGTCCATCACCCATGATCTATAATAGAATTCCATGAACCGTTACTAATTTACTTGATTACACGTAAAAGTAAGGTTAGCGGCGATCCTACCTGTGGTTTTACAACATCTTATTTATAGATATATAGCACACATAGGTAATGCACAAAGTTATACCAAGATATTTATATCTTCAAAATAAACATATACATATTATCAATTTTGAATGTCATCTAATTAATCTTTGTAATACATGTGCTGTATGGAATGCTGCTGCTAACATTAAACACTACCTGTAATAATTAGTGTTTGGTATAACGAACCCCTTATCAGTGAGGAGGAGTAAAGATAAGTTCTTAAATTAAACCTATCAACATGCCTGGATTTCAATGTGTCTTGGGTCTTCCACAAATTTCTCAATTAGCAAACGGTCATCATTGAAGCTCTTGGCAGCTTCTTGCGAACTGAGTTGGAAACCAGTGCGTACTTCACTTTCATTGTAAGCAATACGCATACCCTTACCACCTCCACCTGCAGATGCTTTTAACATAACAGGATAACCTAAAAATGGAAAGAAAGGAAGATCAAATTATAAGGGAACTTAATTCTATGATTCACATAATAAAGTATAAAAAAAGAATAGAGTTTACATTAAATTAAAACGTTTACGCAATTATAATTTAGTTAATTCAAGTATTTTTACCTATTTCTTCTGCAAGCGTTACAGCCTCATCGGGATCTTTCACAACTCCATCATAACCCGGAATTACATTAACTTTTGCTTGTAAACCAATACGCTTACTTTCAATTTTATCTCCCATAGCTTGTAACGCATACTTATTTGGACCAACAAACGCAATGCCTGCTTTTTCCTAATAATGAAAAATACAATATTATAATTCATTCAAAAAAATTACAAATCAATACAAAACAATATATTGTACATATTACTAACTAGTTCTTCGAAAAAATGATAATTCTCTGACAAGAAACCATATCCTGGATGAACCTAATGTAATAAAGAAAATGAAAGGAATGATCAGATTTTACAAATCAAAAATTACCTATTACCGGTCTAGGTCACATTTTCTAAATTTAATTTGCTTGTTCTTTGAAAACCAAATTTTGTTATTAATATTCTGAAAAAATCTGTTCTGAAAATTACATTTGGTGTTTTATTCTGCCTGTTAAACAATTAAATGGTAAAAAGTAGTGTTGTATAAACTGATTGCAATTTAAGATTTTAAATAAACTGAAAACAAATGTACTAACTGCTTGAGCACCAGTTTGACGACAAGCATTGATAACGTTCTCAATCACTAAATAACTTTCATTTGATGGAGCAGGACCAATACATACAGCTTCATCTGCCATATCAACATGTTTCTAAAAACAAAATTATTTTATTACTTTTATAGACTTTTAATAGTAAATTTACTAACGATTTCTTTGCCACAAGGAATTAAACTTATAGCTCATAGGCAGTGTTTATTAGAGTTGTTGAAGAAGGACACCATCAATACAAATTTTATAATTAATAATAGTAAACTTTTTTTAAATAATAAATTATAACTAGCCAGGAGGTCCACCATCATTTATCAGCTTACAACCTCCACTCTACATGCTTTCTCTTACTATTATTTTGAAAATTACATATATATATATATAACCTGTATACAACCTACAGTTATATATAGCAAGATATGGAAAAATACGGAAGAGATGAAATTGCTTATCTTACTGATCTTGCATCAGCTTCACTGTATACTGCAACAGTTTTGATGCCAAGTCGTTTACATGTTTGCATTACCTAATAAACAAGAATTCTACATGTATATATATAGTAAATCAAAAGTATTTCATCTTGGCTATAATTTTCTTTAGTTTGAATTCCATGTGAGATCAATAAACAATAGTACTAAGTATTAGGATATCTATCTATTTTATTGTTAGGTTTGCAACCTGCCTCTGATTAAATTAACCTTTAAAAAATGATTTAAATTTTTTTCTCTTACAGGAAGAATGATTAGGAAAATAACAACTCACCCTGCAAGCTATTTCTCCTCGGTTTGCTATCAAGACTTTATCAAATGGCTGAAATGAAAATATTTTGTAAGTACTCTCTGGTGCCTAATAGACGTCCCCCCCCCTAATTAATTTTTTGATTTTTTTCCATCCAGGACATTCTTATTTCAACCCCCAGCTATTAATTTTTTGAAAAAAATCCAACCAAGACAAAAGTTATTATTGCATTATTTTGTAGCAACTATGTTTTTTTCATTCGTTATTTCATATAAAAGTTTTTTCTTGTAACTCATACTTTTCTTTCCCTTTATCATCGATGTATACAGGTAACGCAATATGTAAAGTTATGCAATCTATTCCATTTTGAAACAATAAGTTCGATTTCAATACAAACACAGAGCATGGTTTCTATATATATACTATTAAGTACTCTCTGGTACCTAATAGATGCCCCCCCCCCTGCTAATTAATTTTTCCAACCCCCCTACTATTCCAACCCCCCACCCCTCTTCTATTAGACACCAGAGAGTACAAAAAAACAAAAGATTAAGGTTAATAGATCAATATTTTAATTACACATAAATTAATTATTCATTAATTAGTTTAAGCTTTTAATTTTATAAGGAAGTTTATTAATTATATTAGGCATAATACTAACCTTTTCAGTGGAAGATACACATCTCTAAGAAAACAGAAAAAAATAATTTGTAATAATATAATAATGAATTCAATTGAATTATGAAAAACGCCATTTTTATTTACATTTCATAAAAGTGTCATTGACCAAAAATAAACTAGCATAGCATACTTTTATGCTAAATTTTTAAACAAAAATGTGTAAATTTAAAATTGAAAGAAATTTGAACAGAACAAGAGGATGAGTGCTGTTGTATGCCGCATAATATAATGTGGATGCAAGAAATTTGTATCAAGAAACAAAGTAAAATATAAATAACATCTCAAGGGGTGATCAAATTTGATGACAATGATGTAAGCCGAAAACAGACAAAGTTTAAAATAATAAATTTTATATATTGAACCTTTATATATTTATAATTTTTTTTAATCTTAATAAAATCTAGTAATTTTTTATATAAGAAATCTGTTTATAAGAAACTGACAGGTATAATCTTAAAAAATTAAGAAACCTTTACTACCATATTGTCCTTTGTCCTTTATGAAATGAAAGTGGATCATGATAATCACCTTTTATATATTACATGGCTGGAACCCCCCCCCCCCCCCTGGCCTCAGGGGGGGGCTAAAAGGTCGCGCAGCAACTGGTACCTGATTTTAGCCTGTGGCTAGGGGGGACTAACCATGTTAGGGG